>OVAY01000515.1:12436-54838 GCA_900406395.1 Kernera saxatilis
TTTTTTTTTTTTTTTTTAACACAAATTTTAAAAGATTTTTAAAATTGTGTTATATGAATAAAATATATAAAATTCAGTTTCCAATAACATAACAGATTTTGAAAAAATTATAGAATCAAAAAAATTAGGATTATAAGAATTCACTAACCAATAACAAATAATTTGTATAGAATTTAGAAGTCTCCAAACCAATAAACGATGGATTTATTGAGATTATAAGAATCTACTAACTTATAACAATGGAATATAAAAATTTTAAAAATCCATCACTCAAAAACCCCCTAATGATTTAATGATTCGATTGAGGTACAAGCAGATCACTTGGTTTGCTTTGTTACTGTCCTCTGGACAGTTGAAACTCCATCAACGAACTTTGTCCGGAAAAGAACATTGGCATTGTTAAACATTCCTTCTTTCAGCGAAACCACGATAAACTGTTAAAAGATTTGAGTTTCAAAAGCAAAGATGGTTTGAGACGAAAATTAGATTTAAGTAAACAACATAAGAGTAAGTAAAGATTGAGATTTCGACCTGCGAGTGAGGGAAATGAGCTTTTATCATTCTTCCTATGTTCTGTGTGTGGCTGAGATCAAGAGCTGCATCAACCTGACAAAATCAAAATCATGAAATTTTGTTCTATTTTCACTCACTGATTGTTAGGCGAATCAGTGTTCCACAATAGAAACATAACCAAACCCTTTAGATCATCTCATCTTTTATTCATGGGAATTTAGAATATCAATTGGGAACTAAGAAATCTGAAATTGAAAAGCAGAGATGTATGTACCTCGTCTAATATATAAAGCGGAGCAGGTTTGAAGAGAAGCAACGCCAAGATTAGCGATAGCGCAAGAAGAGATCTTTGCCCTCCGCTGAGTTCTGATAAAGACTGCTTCCAAACTTTTCCAAAGGCAACACGCACCTCAAGACCATCAAGGAAGCTACCGCCTTCAGGAGGTTCTAGTTTTGCCATCGTTCCGGGTAGTAGAGTTGAAAAGATTGATCCGAAATCCCTAAACATAAGGAATTAGCAAAACAAATATCAGAAAAGAAATGGAGGGGAATGAAGTAGACCATGAGCCTAATAGCAAAGACGATAGAGAGGATCAGAGGAACATAAGAACTCACTGGTTAACTTTAACCCAAGTAACTTTCAGGGTTTCTTTTTTCTTCTCATCAAGCTCCTCAATTACTTTTGTGATTTTGGATTTGTCATTCTAATGAAAAATAAATTTCATTAGTGATGGCACACAAAGCTATTGAAATACATCAAGCCTCAACCCTTGGGAACTAACCTCGATTGTATTTTTCTTTAATATCAAAGCATTGTATTCATCTTCTGCTTTCTCAAACATAGCCATAACCTTCTTGTTCACTCTTTTTTCCAAGCTTCATGAGGGAAATGAATCACCAGGAAAAGAAGAAGAATGCATATTATTATTGATATTTCACTCCAAGAATGTGAAGAGAATATATGTTGCATAAAGATAATTTTAAATCCTCATACACATACCTTGATTGATCTGACTGGAGCTTTTCAAGTTTTTCTCTAGCTACATACGGATCACAAGATTCAAAATCATAATCCGTCCCTCCTTTTCCAAAAAGTTGCTTTTCAGATGCTATCCATGTATGCTTCTCAACAAGTTTGTCGACTTTCACTGAGCAATCCTTGTGATCCGTCTCCATTCTTACTACCTATAAATAAATTGGAGAGAGTTCTCATGACAAGTATATTCTTTCACATGCAGAAGTTTTAAAATATATTCTTTCACATGCAGAAGTTTAGAAAAAACTAAGTCCTTGTAGAACTTCTTACCAACAAAACAAAGTACCCAACGTTTCCAGTTTTATATTACAATCAACCGATCAAGTTACCAGAAAGTCTTATTTTTTATATTCAATTCCACTTCACTCAGCATTAAGAACTCATTAAGAAGTTTAAGGCAGATACAAAACACTCAAAAAGAATAGTGCATACAACTGATAGCACTCTTATAAAAAAATGCACAAACCCAGACATGACAAGAAGACGAGATAGAAAGAATACCTCATTTTCCAGCTTCTTTCTCTCAAGCTTCATGTCACTAAGCTTCTGCAGACACTTTTCCTGGTCAGTGACAAAACCACTTATCTGTGTATCGCATTCCTTCATCTTTGCATGTATCAACTTGAGCTCGGCAAGAGACTCATCATGAATCTTCTGCAAGGCATCAACCTGAAGGAGAATCATATCTTAACATAATGAGCATCTTTCTTCATTTTCAACAAATTACACCAAGAGTATCAAAACTACAATCACCTTGGCCCGCTGCTCATCTACTTCTGAAGTCAGAGTGGTAATTTGGGTTTTCAATGAAGCTAACTGGCTCTCCAAAGAAGACTGTTCTTGCACCATTGCTTCTTCCTCCATCACCAGCTTCTCTTTTTCATTTTCATGGCTCTATGAGCATGACGAACCATAGTGAACGTTACAGCAAATTTTGGAAAGACCAAAGGGTAAAAACTCCAAAACTTCAAAAGATGTCAAAGTTTCCTTGATAAATCTGGATAAACGAGGACAAGGAAAAGAAAAAGGATTCAAGAAGTTCAATGGCATATACGCATTTGACTGAAAGATCTAGAATACCTTTAAATCTTTGGAAGCTGCCTGCATCTGAGCTTTGATGGTCTTAATATTTTTTTCCAAGCTCTTGAGTCTTCCCTCTCTGTTTTTGTCATGGTCTTTGATGGATTTCTCTAATGTGGAGACAGCAGCAACGCAATCATTGTAAGCAAGTTCCTTCTCTTTGATTTGGGATCTAGCTTCTTTAAGCTCTACTTCAAGTTTTTTTACTGCTTCGCCCAGCTATATATACAAAAGGTAGGCAGGATCGAAAGTGTAAACATGTGCCTCAAGTACCAAGAAAAGACACTATGAAACTGACATTTTAGCTCGAACGAGAGAGATTAAAGATGGAGATATAAACCTTGTGATGCTCATTCTGTTCAGCCCTCTTCAGAAATAAGGACAAATCATACGTTTTTAGCTCCAACTGTGCTTTAACGTCTGTGAATTTCTTTTGAAGAGGCTGAAGCTCTCTGATCTTTGATGTCAAGATAAACAAGCAGTTTACGTTTAAAATACTGAAAGCACTGTATTACTGTGACATGAGGAGACTAAATAGAGCAATCATATAGCACTACTAAGCTACTTTCTCATACAGTTTCTTAGTAATTTCGAAATATGCCTAGCACACCTTTTAAGTTCCAAAGTATATTTAGCTCTATCGCCGAAGAAGACCGTAGGGGGTTTACCTGCGCTTCGATGTCAGCCAACCTTTTTTGGTGTCCTTGTAATTTTGATTCGGCCTCTGCCAGGTCATGAAGTTGCCTGAGGAGATCACCTTCACCCCTAAGGCAAAGGAATGAATATGAACAAAATGCTTTCATCCTTGAGTTTAAGGCATTTCTGAATCACATCCGTAAGAAATCAAGAAGATGACTCTCATAAGAGATCTAAGCGTCCAAGAAAGGAAGACATACTTGCGACTCCCACCAGTAAGAAGACCACTTGGCTGGAAAATATCACCTTCAAGTGTGACACTTGGGGTCCGAATATCCCTATTAAAAGCAACCTGCAGAATAAACAATGAGGGGCACATCAAAGACTGAACTCTAGAAGCAAGTATTATAAGCAGAATAAATCTATCAAAAAGACAGTGGGTAAGAAATCAATGTAGATGTTGCATTTATAACCCAAAAAAGTGATAAACTTTTAGAATAGCTAACCAGATGTGATCTGAATAAACATATATGAGAATTTTCTAACTGGTAGAACCAGATCCAGAAAGGCTATACAATTAAGTGTATTCCATTAACCTAAAAAGGGAACATGGTGTTTGAAATTTTGACATGTATCAAGTGTTTCACTTTAATGATCAGAGATAGCTTTAACAGTCTATATACCAAAGGCACAGCTGAAATGCATATAAGGTTACTAGAAAAATAGCTTAAACAATTAAAATGCATCTACACACCACGTAGATTCAAATCTACATTAACATCATCTCACAAGGGAGAAAAGCTGAAGACTTACTTCCTTTGCTGCATCAGTAGTTTTGCAAACAAAAGTGGAGCCAAAAACATACTCCATGGCATTCTGCAAAACCATGATTAAACCAAATAAGAACTTGAACTTGAAATTCAACACTTAGAGCCCATGAATGAGATGAAAAATTATCAGCAATGCATATTATGATATTCTTGAGGATTATGTATCAGATTCTTGTTACTATACACAGGCGGGTACCTTTAATTCTTCACTATAACCAACTAAAGAAAGTGCCAATTCTGCATTATCTTTTCCGACCTGAAAATATAATAGGAAATTAGCAACGAACAAAATAAACAAAGAGATTAAATTTGAATAATACCAAACAAAAGATTCACATACCAATCTAGCAGTCGCTTGCTGCACTCTAGGCTGAACAACATAAGACTGAATTTTGTTCAGAGGTATAATTGTAACTCTTCTCCTAAGAGCACCGTTTTGAAGGAGCTGCTTTCCAGTATCTTCTGAGTCTACAACAACATTATACAACTTCCCACCAGCAGTAACCTAAAAATAAGAAACAAAGTGATTTTAGACAATTGAAATCCAACAATGTGTAATGATAATTGATAAAGAACCCAGTTTACCTCCAACGCTGTCATTGAGGACCTATCTTTCACTTTTATTAGTTTTGCGACCACACCTTTCACCTTTGATCGATCAAAATTCCTCACAGGATCGCGGTAGGTAAACTGAACATTTGCTAATTGAGCTGATAAACCACGCACTTTATCATCCAGCATTTGCACAACTTCAAGTTCAGAGCCGCGGTCCTAAAGGATTATTTCAGTTAGAGATGTATACTTAATTAAGATGTAGACGAAATCAACGTTAGTGATATTGCTAACCTTCTCCAAAGCTTCCATTTGACCCTCTTTATAAGGAATAGATTCAAGCACCGTTTTTACACTTTCCACATCGCTTTTTCTAGCACCAAGTTCATTCTCCACTTCAACAGCTTCTTCACGTTTTGACATTAACTGAGACTTTCTCTCATTTAGCTCCTTTTCGCAGTGTCCTATTTTGGTTTTCAGCTGTTTAAACTCTGTTCCTGCCGTTCCAACAGCAATCTTTGCATCCCGCAGTTGATCTTCTAGGCATTTCTCTTCATCTCCACTACTCTTACCAGCTAGTACGCCCTAATAATCAAGGGAAATGAACCCAATTAACATAAAATAGAATACTCTTTGGCAAGAAATAAAGATTGTTCTTTAGTGATACTACCTGGTGTTCCTTTTCAGACTCTTCCAACGTGGTGGAGAGTTCCTGGACTCTTCGTTTAAGGTCCGCCGCTCCTTCCTCAGACTTCTTCACAGCAGCGGCTCTCTCTTTTACGGATTTTTTCAAATCTTCTATATTATGAACCATCTAGTAACACCAAGTAGGAAATTATAGATGTCAGAAATAACTGAGAATCTGCAACAGTTCTGACAACAAAAAAGAAACATTTTAGTCCTCTCTCTAACCTTTTCAGCATTCTCTCTTTCTCCGAGAAGGGTGTCCTCCTTATTATTAAGTTTAGATGATTCACGTGTCATTTCTTGAGACAGTGAATCCACTTTCTCTGAAAGAGTTTTTACTTCTCCCCCCACGCTGGCTTCCTTTGCCCGAGTCAAAGCTTTTATTTGTTTCTCAATTTCCTGTATTTCTTCCTGTGTCTTTTCTGTTTCCTCGTCAATATTAGTGAGTTTCGTCTTCATTTCGTCAACCCCATGAACAGCGTTGTATCTAATCTTCTCTGCTTGAACATATTCAAAGGCAATACAGAACCTCTTTAGTCGATCCAATTCTGCATTACCATTAGCCCACTGCATATACTGCGCTTTTTCTTTCCTCAGTTTCTCTAAAGCCGGCAATATTTCATGATCTAGGAGCTTATTTATCTCATCAACCTTGGTTTGCTTTTTTTCAAGCGTTTTCAGTGCAGCCTCTTTCTTGTTTTCATACATTCTTGTTCCAGCAGCTTCCTCAAGCATGGATAGGATCTCGGGAGGTTTCATGTTTAAGACTTTGGTGATACGCCCTTGCATGATGAGAAAGTGGGGATTGTTGACATTAAGCTGCACCGAGTGGAACAGATTCTGGACTTGACTTGGTTGTGCAAGCTTCCCATTTATCAAATACTTGTTCCGACCACCAACTACAATCTTCGAAACCAAAAGGATACGAAGGAAAAAAAAATGTGAAAAATGTGATCATTTCACCATTATAAAACAACAAAATTATAAGTCCTATCTATGTTTCCCACCACGAATATCTAAGTTTATGATGCAAAAAAGTTCATCTAGCAAAGAGATTCTCAATTCCATGTCACTGCCAGAAACTTTGACAGGCCCGTGACTCTCTATAAATCGCATCAGAAATTGAAGAGAGAAAAGCAGCTATTTGAAGATAATCAGATCGAAAGAGAAAGAAGAACCTACTTGTCTTGTTACAGTTATCTCGGGATGTTCCTCGTAGCCGAGAGGGCTCCTGTTTCTCTCGGAATTGTCAAAGGTAACCGACACGGTGGCCTTGGTAATCCCAGCTTGTCCTTGCTTGTAGACGAGCTCCTGTAGATTAGCAGCTCGAACCTGCTGAAGATTGGTGATACCCAGAACGAAACAGATGGAATCGAGGATGTTGGATTTCCCCGATCCATTCAGACCCGTTATCGCGTTGAAATGAGGATCGAAACCAGACACGACCGTCCTCGTCGCGTATGATTTGAAACCTTCCAAACATATCTCCTTTATATGCATCTTCCTTCTTCTTCCCCAGATTTTCCAGAGATTAAAAAAAAGCGAGAAAACCCTAGAAAAAGCTAGAAGAGAAGCTAAATGGGAACCCAGAAACCTTATCAGAAACAGGATGAAGTTTAGCAGAGCTTAAAATTAAAACACGAAATGGAAATGTTGCAAGAGAAGCAGAGACGAATCTGAAATTGAATATTGGACCCAAAAAACAAAAAGGAATCGATTGGATTTTTGAAAAGAGGGCATTTGGAATTAGGAGCAAAAAGAGCGGGAAACTGAAATTTGAAAACAGTTTCCTAAACCCTCCAGACCATTCAGAAGGTTGCCTTAACCTTCCGTATGAATTGGCTGAAATTTCCTTATCATCTCAAGTCTTCTCAGCGTCTTGTTATTTATGTGTGAAATTTTCATGATCGGTAACGTACGAGATCATGAAATTGTTTTCTTTTCTTTAATAGCTAAAAATTGATTTAATCTTCCTTTTTGGCAGCATAAGAAAAAAACTACTGATTACATCTTAGAAATAAGGAAAACTATAAGCATTGTTAAAAAAATAAAAAAAAATAGACAAAAATAATCTATATTTACAAAGCTTCTATCGCGATTGCTTGCCTTGACTCTTACAACTTCCTTTCTTCTTCTGTCCTTGCTTCTTTCTGCCTCCTCTGTTCTTACTTATCTCGTTATCTCTCTCATTACTTGTTGAAGAACCAAAACGTAGCAAATGCCTAACATCAAGAACACCACTCCTGAAATTCCCTACAGTTGACTTCAACACTCTCTCTTCTGGCTTACGTTTCCTCTTCGTATTTCCACATTTTCCGAGAACCATATTCTGCAAAAAACAGGAGAGACCAGTTGTTTTGTTGATTTGAATGGGTTTATTCATTAATGTATTACTCACTTGATCCGACATCTTCTCTTCTCTTTCTTTCTGCTTCTTCATCTCTACTCGTGCTACACTCAGCGGTAACCTCTGCTTCTTTGGAGCCTGCATAACAGCAAAAAGGATTACGTATTTAACACAAATCGTCTACCTTAAACTTCACAAATCAAATTCCTATAAAAAAAATTTGCAATCAGATCTTGACTAAACTAGGTTAAGCTTACATAACAGACACAAATTCGGGTAAATAAAACACCGTTTGTATAATATATACTAGTCAATCGAGCTGGGTTAAGTGAACAAAACTTACAAAAAAGAGACGAAGCTCCTCGTTTGCAGCGGATTGTTGTTTCACTATACGAGAGAAAAGCTCAATTCCTCTAGCGCTTTCTTCTAACGGAGATTTCTCATGGAAACTTATATGGGCTTCTGTAATTCTTTGCGGCCCAATCATTTGGAATTCTGATCATCCTTAACAAAAAATAAAAAACTTTATACTATTATTCAATTCCTCTTTATTTTATTAAGTATAAACGTGTTGCAATTTAAAAACAATTGTATCTTTCTAGAACTTTCACCAAAAAAATATCTTAGGACCGTGTTTTTTTCTGTCGTCAACTCAGAAGAAAACATTATGAAATGCTAATTTTAAATTTAACTAAAAAGGTTGGGTTCTTTTTGTTTCTAGAAATGGGGAAGACATGCATTTGTTGGAAGCACGTAGTTCGATATGGACACTCTCCTCATGAATATTCTTAGGAACTATACAAATTATATAATATCCCCATTCGTTAATTATTTAGCTTATGTAAGAAAATAAAAAACTAAGTCATAAATTTCAAAAAAATAAAGATAACACTTTCCATATATCTACGAAAAAACAACAACGAAATCTCTGTTTTTCAATAAGATGAGATTTTTTAAAATTCTATAAATGATTTGAACTTTTATAAATGACTAATCTAATAATTTTAGATTTGAAATAATTTTAACAAATGCTAGATCTAATAAAATAAAATTTTAAACATTGAATAAAAAGAGATTTAGAAAAATATTAAAATCCTCTCAAATCATCAATCCAATATGGTCCCACTGTATAATTACATGTTGACAAAAAAAAACTATATAATTACCTTTCATTAGATTTCATTTATTGTTTGTTAAAGGGTAATTAGATTTCATTTAGTTTCAATTCTATATCTCTTTTGGCAGTTTTAATTTTATCTTCTTTTTATGCCAACTAGATTTATACGTACAATATCTTTTGTAATTTAACGATAACAAGTTACCACAAATTAGAAGTGTAATACTGTAGTCAAACTAAATTAAATATAACAAGTTACTATAAAAATGAGATGTGTAATATAATAGTCAAATTAATTTATTTTTAAGAAAAAAAAAATATTAACCTTCACGCATTGAGCGAATTTGCATCAAGCAGTAAAACTAAAACTGAGTCCCCCACTTCCCGCGAAAACCTCAGTCTCTTTCCTTCTATGTCCTTCTCTCTCTCTCTCTCTCGCAACCGCTTCTGTGTAACGTTATGGTTTGATAAAATCCGAAACAACAAAAAAAGTGTAAAAATATGAAAATTCAATCAATTCTCCAGAAAAATTAAGGTGATCAGGTATTTCTATTTATAACAAATGTCGCCGATGTCTACGACGGAACCGTCGCCTGAGAATGATCGGGATCCGGAACCGACCACCGTCTCTACGCCGACCTCCACCAACGCGAAGCACCTGAAGAAGATCCCTCCGATCCCTTTCCGCCATTCGGGGACGGAGAAGGAAGGAGAAGAAGATGATGAAACAGGGAAGGCGAACGAGGTGACGCCGGCATTAGCTGTGGAAGGTTCTACGAGCCACGATTCGCCGGAAATTCTTGCTCCTTCTTCCTTAGGTCTGAACCATATCAGGACGAAATCATCTCCGGCGCCGTCTCCTTTAAGGTTTTCCTCGGCCACGCCGTTGATTCCGCCGATTCAGGATGATAAGGACGGGAAGGAGAAACCCAGGGTTGGGGTTGCTGATGCTCGCGCTGATGCTCGGGCGAGATGGCCGATTCCTCCTCATCAACCTGATCAGGGTATTTCTCGGTGGCTCGATCTGGGATTTATGAATTTTCATCTTCAAATGCATTAAATCAGAGAGACGATCAGGATCCTAATGACGATGACTTTGTTTGTTGCTTGGTCTCTTAGGGAAAAAAGTTCAGTGGAGCCAATCAAAATCACAACGGGTGCCTACAAATCCCAATCCAGGGTTAGAGGTGAATATCTTCTTTCTGTGGTTTTCAAATTCACATGCTAATTGCTGCTAAGGTCATTTGATGTTTGACGAAACTGTTTTCTTCTTATCAATGCAGAGTTCTCATGCAGGTCTTGCAAAGGAAACCCATTCTCCACGTTTTCAGGCGATATTGCGTGTCACAAGTGGACGGAAAAAGAAAGCTCATGACATTAAGAGCTTCTCTCATGAACTCAATTCTAAAGGGGTACGGCCTTTCCCCGTGTGGAGATCTCGAGCAGTTGGCCACATGGAGGTTCGTATTGCTGCTTCTTTTCAGTTTTGATGAGTTGAGTTTAGGGGTTCTTTCTGCTCATTTGGTTGATGGTTTTTTAGGAGATTATGGCGGCAATCAGAACGAAGTTTGATAGACAAAAGGAAGATGTCGATGCTGATTTAGGAGTTTTTGCTGGCTACTTAGTGACCACTCTAGAGAGCACTCCAGAATCTAACAAAGAGTTAAGAACGGGTCTGGAGGATCTGTTAGTCGAGGCTCGGCAATGTGCAACCATGCCAGCAAGTGAGTTTTGGCTGAAATGTGAAGGTATTGTTCAGAAATTAGATGATAAACGTCAGGAGCTACCGATGGGAGGCCTCAAGCAGGCTCATAATCGTCTTCTTTTTATCCTTACTCGTTGCAATAGGCTTGTGCAATTTCGTAAAGAGAGCGGCTATGTTGAAGAACACATTCTGGGAATGCACCAGCTAAGTGATCTCGGTGTTTATCCAGAACAGATGGTAGAAATCTCGCGACAACAGGACCTTCTTCGAGAGAAGGAGATCCAAAAGATAAATGAAAAGCAAAATCTAGCTGGTAAACAAGATAATATCGATCAGAACTCTAGCAGTGGAGCTAACGGGACGGAAGTAAATACTGCTAAAAGTAACGATTCAGCTTCGAGCAATTTCCGAATGTCATCCTGGAAGAAGCTTCCATCTGCTGCCGAGAAAAACCGTAGTGCTAATACAACTCCCAAGGCTAAGGGGGAAAGTAAAATCCAACCAAAAGTTTATGGTGATGAAAACGCTGAAAACTTGCATAGCCCGTCAGGCCAGTGGGGTTTCTGGGCGGATCATCAATGTGTGACATACGATAATTCCATGATTTGTCGTATCTGTGAAGTTGAAATACCTGTTGTACATGTAGAAGAGCACTCTCGAATATGCACGATCGCTGATAGATGTGACTTGAAGGGAATAAATGTAAACTTAAGGCTTGAAAGAGTAGCTGAAAGTCTAGAGAAAATTCTGGAGTCATGGACGCCAAAGAGTAGTGGAACCCCGAGAGCGATTGCTGATAATGCAAGATTATCGATATCCAGTAGACAGGAAGATCTGGAAGAAATCTCTCGGAGATGTTCAGATGACATGCTTGATTGCGTTCCCCGTTTAGAGAATACATTTTCTTTGGATGAACTGAATATCTTGAATGAAGTGTCTATGACCAATGGAGCAAAGAAGTCTTCAGCAGGAAGCTTGACACCACCATCACCAGCAACACCAAGGACAAGTCAAGTAGATTTGCTACTAAGTGGTCGAAGAACAATAACAGAGCTTGAGAATTATCATCAGGTGAATGTTACATTCTATTTGTCTTCATGTATTCCCTTCAGTTTCTGGTTCACCTTCTAGCCATTGATTTGATCTTGTGGAAGTAGACTTTCATGCCTTCAAAATTGCAAGCGCGTGAATTCCACATCAACACCCCAATGCTGAACTCTCTAATCTGCTTCTTTCTTTATTTCAGCTGTACATTCAACTTCTCATCGTTTATCCTTATTTTCTGCTTTGAGTTGACAGATAAACAAGTTACTAGAGATTGCTCGTTCTGTGGCAAATGTGAATTTATGCGGATACAGTTCATTGGACTTCATGATTGAGCAGTTAGATGAGCTAAAGTACGTCATTCAGGATAGGAAGGCAGACGCCCTCGTGGTAGAAACGTTTGGAAGACGAATAGAGAAGCTACTGCAGTAATCATTTTCACTTATCCTGTTTTTGCTTGTCACTACTGTTTACTGCAAATTCAGCCAGGCTGATTTATTGTTTCAAAAATATAGGGAGAAGTACGTTGAACTTTGTGGACTGATAGAGGATGAAAAATTGGACTCATCAAACGCCATGGCGGATGAAGAAAGCTCAGCAGATGAGGATACAGTGCGTAGCTTACGGGCAAGCCCACTTAATCCACGCGCTAAACATCGAACATCAATAGAAGATTTTGAAATTATAAAACCAATCAGCCGCGGTGCATTTGGAAGAGTATTTCTTGCAAGAAAAAGGGCAACCGGTGATTTGTTCGCCATAAAGGTTGGTGTTACTGACATAATACTTTTCCAGCTTGGCTCTAAAGGACTTTGCTCTTAGCTTTAACTCAATTTTGTCTAAACCATGGTACAGGTTTTAAAGAAGGCTGATACGATCCGTAAGAATGCTGTTAAGAGTATTTTAGAGGAGCGCAACATCCTTATATCAGTTCGTAACCCATTCGTGGTATGTAATGTCAGCAATGTATAAATTATAATTGCCCTCATGAAAAACTCTAGTGCTATCTCTAATGCGTCTTTTAGCTGTGCAGGTCCGGTTTTTCTATTCTTTCACATGTCGTGAAAATCTTTATCTGGTCATGGAGTACTTGAATGGCGGAGATCTGTTTTCCTTGTTGAGGAATCTTGGTTGCTTGGACGAAGACATGGCCCGCATTTATATTGCAGAAGTTGTAAGGCCGCTTTTAACACCTCAATATTTGCTAGTATATTTGTTTTTTCCAAATGAAGACTTTACTCTCCACAGGATAGAAATTGAATTCAATCAAATGCTTTTTCAGGTGCTTGCACTGGAATATTTGCATTCTATGAATATCATTCACAGAGACTTAAAGCCAGACAATTTGTTAATCAATCAGGATGGTCACATCAAGGTCAATATTAATCAATTTTAAAAGCTTTGCATCATGCATTTGATGAGAGACCACACGTCTCACAAAATCTAATCCCTTGCAATTACAGTTGACAGATTTCGGGCTTTCCAAGGTTGGTCTTATCAACAGCACAGATGACTTATCAGGTGATTCATCATTGGGAAATAGTGGGATTTTCGCAGAAGATGGAACAACAGCTCAACATTCACAAGGCACAGATAGTCGTAAAAAACATGCAGTTGTTGGAACTCCTGATTATCTTGCACCTGAAATACTTCTTGGAATGGGTCATGGTTAGTATTTCACAAGGGGATTTTTCTTTTTTTCATGCCATCATGTATCTGCCCATGTACTTATTTATTATTCATTACAGGTAAAACCGCTGATTGGTGGTCAGTGGGTGTTATTCTCTTTGAGGTTCTCGTGGGTATTCCTCCTTTCAATGCAGAAACCCCACAGGTATATTTTCAATCTAAACTCATCAGATATCAAAAGACATCATTCTAATGGCTTAACATTTCTTTCATTCATGGGTTTGCAGCAAATTTTTGAAAATATAATCAACAGAGATATACCATGGCCTAATGTGCCGGAGGAGATATCTTACGAAGCATATGATCTGATCAATAAGTAAGATCACACTCCTTCTGAAAATCAATCTCAGAAACATTTCTCTCTTTCTAGCACTTCTGTACCTTCGCCATACCCATATCCATGTTTTGCTGGGATGATATATATCACGTCTTAATCGGTCCAAGTGAAACAAAAACCTTGTCTTCTCAGTAAATACCTGTTGATTGTGGTAACATTATCTACTTATGTTCTTGTTTCAGGCTGTTAACTGAAAATCCTGTCCAAAGACTAGGGGCAACGGGAGCTGGAGAGGTAAAGCTCTCTATTAGCTCATCCCGTAGCTAACTTTTTTATAAGCTTGAATTTTTTTTTTCCTCTGTTTCTGAAAAGTTCCTTACAGGTGAAACAACATCATTTCTTCAAAGATATTAACTGGGACACGCTTGCCCGGCAAAAGGTTCTTTCCATATGACATAAATTAACTTCCTTGAGAAATCAATCTCTTACTAACTTCATTTTTTTTATCTGTTGTTGCAGGCTATGTTTGTACCATCAGCTGAACCACAAGACACTAGTTATTTCATGAGCCGATATATATGGAACCCGGAAGACGAATATGTTCATGGAGGCAGTGATTTTGATGAACTTACAGACACATGCAGCAGCAGCTCCTTCAACACACAGGACGAAGATGTATGACTCTTTATCTCTTTTTCTTTACTCCCATTTCTCTTGCATTGCTCCGAACCAAATTTAGTGTTATCATCTGAAAACTCACAGAATCGCACGCTTCAAGTTCCATAATACAATGAATGTTAATGTTCTGAAACAGGGTGATGAGTGTGGTAGCTTAGCAGAATTTGGAAATGGACCGAATCTTGCTGTGAAATATTCCTTCAGCAATTTTTCTTTCAAGGTGAGTTAGTTAATAATCCCCAATCTTTGTTGTGAATCAAAATATGTCCTAAGCCCCTCTACCTTTGAAATGCTTTAATCCTTTGATCATGGTTTTGTGTTATCAGAACCTCTCACAACTGGCTTCGATCAACTACGACCTTGTTCTAAAGAACGCTAAGGAATCAACAGAAGCTTCAAATCCATCAGCACCTCGACCCGAAACATGATGAATGATATGCATGATCATCATCTAACCTCAAGAGCTAATAGGTTTATCTTCAAGCTAGTGTTCTCTTTCGGGAAAGAAAAGAAAATAAGAAAGTAACAATAACTTGGAAGCATAGCATAGCTAGGAAGCAAAAGAGCCATAGAGATTTCATATCTGAAGCTTGAAACCTAAAATCCCCTCAAGATTCTTCAAGATTACTACTCTTTCTCTTTTCTCTCACATATGTATACAAAAGTTAACAACTCTTATTTTCTTTATAGTTGTCTACAAATGATAAGAAAGACTAATTCAACTTATTTCAAGGAATTCTTAAGATTCTTTATTCGGCATAACTGTCTCAATGGAGACTATGAACTGTATCTAGTGACATAAAAAAGTGTTGAGCACATTTTAGTATTGATCAGAAGAATTGCAAATCACTATGTCTTATTCGTTATATTGGTCCAACTACATGAATCTCCGGGTATAGAATGAAGTCAATGAACCTTATAAATAATTAAACTAGGGCCTGATCAAACATACTTTAATCTCTAATCATCGAAACATGCAAGTTCTAAATCTTCGTATCCCAAATCTCCATACTTCAACCACAACGATGACGTCGAAGAAGAACATGATGACGTAATGTCGCCGGACAATAGCATCGTGAGCTCTCCCACGCCACCTCCTCCTCCTCCTCCGTCGTTTTCCATTAAAAAGCTCCACGGCTGATCATCACCTTCCATGTCAGCCAACTGGTTTAAATTTCCTACTGACGTGTCACTCTGTAAAACCACTGGAACCTCTGCGTCAGACGGAGGGTTTTGACCGTTGACCAATATCTTCTCCTCCTCCTCGTGGTTGACTTTCTGTTGGTTAAACGGACGATGTGTGTTTGGATCAATGCCCATTCTTATAAGCTTCCTCTTTATATGAGTGTTCCAATAATTTTTGATATCATTGTCTGTTCTTCCCCGTAATTCTGCTGCAATCTTCGACCATCTATAACAGATTTATATACATAATGCGTTAGAATATTCTAAATTTCAAGTGGAAATCAATCTAACATCTACTATAATATATAAAAAATATTGGCAATCTATTTGTTTTCAATTAGTTTTGAGTTGGAAGTTATGATTGTTAAAATAGTATTTTTATATGAAACCATCTAAAATGAAATTATTAGGAAAATGTGTTTTTTTCTTAAATGAAAATAAATATGAAAAGAAAAAATGAAACCTATTGCCAAGGTGAGCATGAAGATCAATGACCAGTTGGATTTCCTCTTCACTAAAAAGACCTCTCTTGAGATCTGGCCGGAGATAATTTGTCCACCGGAGACGGCAACTTTTGCCGCACCGCCTTAGCCCAGCCAGTTTCGGCACGTCTCTCCAACACCATCCTCCTCCGCCACCACGTGTCCTTAAGAAATCAACTAGTTTCCCATCTTCTTCCGCCGTCCATGGACCCTTTCTCAATCCAACCTCATCACAACATGGTTTACGACCACCCATTATTATTATTATATCTGTTTATTATATTTCGAAATCATGAAAGTAATTAGCTAAGACTCAAGGGGCCGAGAAATAGAAATGAAATAAGACAAAAGTGGTAACCAAGTTTATCTCAACTAACTAACTATATATACACACGTATGGAGTTTCTTGGCCTTTTTTTTGGGATGCTTAATATAAACTACTGTTACTAACAACTCAACACTGATAAAATTACTGTATTTAACGGTGTGTAAGAAACAATAGCATAAGTTTTAAAAAAAATAAAAAAATTGGGACGCTTCTGCCGATTGAGCTAATCAACTAATGAAACTATGTATATTATAATTCAATATGTAAACTTCATATCATATCCACCTTTATATCATTGTTAACTTTTCAGTTCATGTTGGATTACTCATGAATTCGATGACATCTCGTTTACATTTGATATGTACAATTACAAAATTGTCATTTACTCCTGCTTACGGCTAAAACGAAAACAAATAAATAAATAATATATATCTATATGTATATTTCTTTTTTAAATATTTTTTCTCTTATTTTCAAATCTTTTTATTAACTTTGCTCTTTAGACTATTTTATGTTTATCCACATTTTTAAAAGAAAAAAAGAAGATCATGCTACTTGCGTTTTGATCATGACAAGAAAACGAGACTTCATCAGTAGAGTCTTAAAATAGAGAAAAAGAACATGAGACTTCTCTTTGAAGTTTAACAAATTGAAATAACATTAACCCCCCAAAAAAACCGAAAATATTATTTTAAATTGAGAAATGATTTATTGAATATTTTCTAATTATCTTTTGGACGTCTCTGCTGCACTGCAGCCCTTCTGAAGAGGAACTGTTTTGTAATTTTATATCGTATGATCATGCGTTATAAACTTGTTACAAGCATATTTATTTACCCAGTCATAGTGGCCCACTAATTTTAGATTAGCAAATAATACCCGACGTTTTTCCGCAATCATTTCAATATAAAAAAAAAAAAACTGTAAAAAAAAACATTTAACTTTTTAAAAAGTGTTCATTTTGATCACCTTACTTCCGCCAAATAGCTGAAACGGTGTTTTAATTCCGTTAACCGAATATAACATGGTATCAAAAACCTATAAAAATCGAGTAGAACTGAATCGATAACTCTTGTTGTAAACGAATCTACAGTAAACCAAGAGAAACATGAAATTAACTCTAACCACGATTGAACCAAAGTGTCCTTCTCTTCCATGTCTTATCGATTTGGGGAAAAAATTAAACCCTAGCTATCGACAGAAAGAGCTGAAACAAGCAATTACAATGGATGGAGAAATAAATGTTGATGTTGAGCGAATGCTCCATTCTAAACCTGAAAATTAATGGAGAAGTCGGATAAACGATTGTGGATGGCGGAGACATATATAGTCGGCACAGGTTTCTACTTTTCCGGTTTGAAAATAATTCTGTTTATCTGTTTAATGGTTGATTTTGATGATTCAAGATGTCATGCTATGAAGCAAATATGTTGGATTGGCATAAATAAAAATTCATGACAAAGTTTTATGACTACCAAATGTATGATGACAAATATCGTGTGATTTTTATTGTTATAAATGGATTGATATTGGAGAGAATAAAAAGATTCCTCGACCGACTCATCATTGTACGACCTTGAACAACTATTTGCTCAATAACCAGATCATGACAAGAAGAGAGCATTTGGAAACAACAGAACTAGTTAGTGGTCTCGGGCTGCACCGAGTAATCTTGGGCCGTAACAATATTATTGGGCCTTTTATCGACTGAAGTCTCGGACTTCTTCCTAATATACACATCGGAGCCACCTATATTATCGTGCACAAGCGTTTCCATTCCCACTTTTTCGTTTCTTCAAAATTTCTTTCAATTTTCTTTTGAGAAATTTAAGTGACTTGCTTCTGTTCATATAGATTGTACAAGTTCCTTGACGTATTTTATTTTTGTTAAATAGCTCTCCTTCACATAAGTGAAAACATCACATAAGACATTTTCCTTTCTTTTCTTTTTTTTTTGGACAAACACATAAGACATTTTCCTTAACAAGGTTATTTCACATTCACATTAAAACTTACCATTTTCTCAATGTCTTTTCTAGCGTTACTTACCAAACCGACTTTTTTGAGTTTTGGTTAATATAATAAGACAGACTTTCTTTTCAATGGAAATACTTTTTTCTTTCTGTATGGATTTCCATTGAAATGTTTTCCCACTCCTTTTCACACTCTTCAATAGTCTGCACCATTTTTGTTGACAATACATCAAATATCTCTATGGTAAAGATATTTTTATTTATTCTAAAATCCACAATTAAATACATCAACAGTTAAAATTATATATGGCCTTACGCCTTACGCGGAGAAAGTAGTACGACGGTGCTTTGAACACACGAATCTGAGGATCACGTTCATCGATCACATGCCGAGAATTATTGTTCAGTTGTTGCATTTTATTATGCCTTATTTTGTGGGATTTCTTATTTTCATGCTCGTCGTGTCCTCCTCTTCCCTCAATTATTTTCTCAACTTCCAATAGAACCAAAACTTTTATTCTATACGACAGTAATGGACCCACCCTAAACAATACTTAATTTTGAGAAGATATTTTAGTGATGCCAAAAAAAAAAGAAAAAACAGAAGAAATAGATATTTTAGTGCAAAAATAAAAATAAAATAAACCACACCGGCCAACTACTCTGCTCCGTACCGCAGAAGAAACAACAGTCCGGTTATGTCGGTAGGCTATCTAAGCAATTTCTTTTCTTTCTTTTTTTATAAAGTATCTAAGCAATTTCATTCCTTTTCAATTTATTTTTTTTGTCAACTCCTTTTCAATTTATCTGCCGAAACACTTTTAAACTAGATAATTTTTTTTTAATTATCATTTTTCAAAAAAATATTATAAATTACTACCGTGATCATTTAAAATTATTCATCAATAATCAAATTTTTATTTCTTATAAATTAAAATTATAAATACAAATAGATATTGGTCATAAACTACAAATTTTGTTACTAGCTTTCATATTGTTAGATGGGAATCTTTTCCTACGAATGCTACAAATGGGCAAATGGTAGTACTTTCTAAAATATGTACATATCATAATAAAGTAAGTACGATTATCAGCGATTAGGTGATTATTTAGCTGGATTGGCAAAAATTTAGTAGTATAATTTTAGTGGGACGTTTTGTTGAGGTGACTTTGTTTATTGCCGTCATTGGATAAATTCGTTGCCTAATTTTATTACCTAACATTTATTTGAACATTAAAAAGATTAATGTGATCATTTTGATTGGGAGAGCTATTTATGACCGTATCTGATGTTCGATTTTGACAATGTTAATGTACAAATGCAACACCCATTATTTCCTTATAGTATATTACGGCTTGATTGGTGCAATTACTTTCTCGCTCTTTTTGTTCCCTTCTTGATTTGAATAAAACGACAAATGTTTCTCTCTACTCGTTTCTGATTACTGTATGTTTAACATAATAATCTGCATTGATATCTCACGTTATGATCTGGACCGACGTTGAGTGGACCCTGGCACGATTTTATATGAACAAGAAAAAAAAACACAAAACAAGAAGTAATTTGTAAGTTTTCAATGACATCAAATTTTTATTTTTTTGTAATCTGTCCCGACAAGTGTATATTAAATCCGAGTTTATGTTCGAATTTTGGTTTTTTTTTTTTGTGGGTTTTGAGTATATTAAATAGTAGTAACCGAAATAAATCATATGCTATAAAAGTAGAACATAATCTATCATTAATATATATCGATATGTTAAATTTCAGTTAGGATTAATTTGTATTCAAATATATATGGATATGAATTTTTATCTATTCCGTTCAAAATCTATTTATGTTGAAAAATATAAACACATTTGAACTATACTAAGATTTGGTTTGGTTTTCAAAACAATTATTTGGGATCAATTAATTTAACCAAATTGAACATCTGTATCCCTAAATTGTAAAATTCTATTCCATTTTTTCACTATTCCACCGCCTGTTACTAATAGTAGCATAAATAAACCCTAAACAAAGTTCTACCCACTATAAATATTCAAACCCAACTCTTTCCTCTTCACACACACACAATTATCTCACTTTCTCTCTCACACAAGAGACACCAATGGCAAAACAATACCAAACACTCTTTCTAATCCTCTCAATCTCCTACCTCTTCTCGCCGGAGCTCACGGAGGCCACCGCAGCCTCACAGGCCGGAGCTTCTAAGAAAGCCATAAACTTCATCGAATCATCTTGCAAAACCACCACATACCCAGCCGTGTGCTTCCACTCTCTCTCCGCCTACGCAAACGCCATCCAAACAAGCCCGAAACGCTTAGCCGAGACCGCTCTAGTCGTTACCCTGAGCCGAGCCCAATCCACAAAGCTCTTCGTCTCGCGTCTGACGCGTTTCAAGGGCCTTAAGAAGCGCGAGGTCGAAGCCATCAAGGATTGCCTCGAGGAGATCAACGACACCATTGACCGTTTGACCAAGTCGGTTCAAGAGCTGAAGCTGTGTGGGAGTGCCAAAAACCAAGACCAGTTTTCGTTCCACATGAGTAATGCTCAGACGTGGACTAGTGCGGCTTTGACGGACGAGAACACTTGCTCCGACGGGTTCTCGGGTCGGGTCATGGATGGCCGGATCAAGAACTCGGTTCGGGCTAGAATCGTTAACGTGGGCCAGGAAACCAGCAACGCCTTGTCCTTGATTAATGCCTTTGCTAAAAAGTAATTAAACACTCCTTTTTAAGAAATATTTTGTCGTATTGCATAACATATAAATATATTATATAGTAATTTCTCGCTAAGAGTTTAATGTGATATATTTGGTCGATTTTGTTAGTTTTTTTTCTATTTTTATGTGATTTATACTTTATACTAGTGTTCTTGTGTAATTTGAGCTGTAAACTTTAAGAAGCAGAGAATTTTCTTAAACCAAAGAAAAATATTTTTCTTTTTCTTTTTGATGAATTGCCTTAAAAAAAATGGTAGATTAATACCTTTAGTTTCATTAAAGGTTAATTAATTTTTGACAAGTTGGCACAGTTGTTTGTCAAATCCATTACAGACCCATTTGTTTCCTTGCAGCAAGTTGGGCACACATTTTCATGGTTTTACCTCAACTTTTTTTTTTTTTCAAACAAAGAAAGAGAAGATGAAGATAGACGCAGATAATAAAGTGTAATTGATTGATATCAATAACAAGTTTCTACATTACTATTTGAAAATGTTGCCAACAAAACATTAATACATGATCGTTTGTGTTAATACAATTGCTGTATCTTTATCTATATTGTGGAAAAAAAATTATGAATTTTTTAAAATATTGCTTATATAACCTAAAAGGAGTAAATGAATTTGGTATTAATGTTAGAAATATACGTATTATCCGATTCAAAATTTCAACCACGTGGGATGTCTGATAAATGATGATAGACGACTTTTTCAAAAGCAGTGTCGTAACTGTGTGGCAGTGTGGTGGGTTCGGTCCATGATTTTTGATATCGCTTCGATTCTCGTATAAAGACGTGTATACACACCGTACGAATGCCATTCGATTCGAGCTAGCTCTCTCCCAGAAACCAGATTTGGGCCTAAAAGCCCATTTTATAAAGAACATTGGATAAAGTCGTTTATTTCTAAAGAAATATATAATATATACGTGAAGAATAAGAGGCTGACTTCATACATAATCTTCTTATAGTTAACAAATTAATTTAGCAAAATAATGAGATATGCACAACTTAATTCCCTTTCACTGGCCGACAAAAAAATTCCCTTTCACTGTTTCACAATACAACTTGATACTTCACATCGTGCAACTACCTACTGCTTATAAATGTGTGTGTGTGTTTAATAGTATGAAATTTTGGATAAATATGGATATTTGGGAGCAGACTCAATGATTTGGGGCGAAATTAGAAATCTTGAAAGTGACCGTAGCCACATGCAGCTACGTTGATTACAAACTTACAAGGACCAATTAAGAACCTTAAATGTCTGGCCTTTACATTTACGTCCACAATTTGGTTTCCACAATCGACATCTTCTAATTTTTTTGTTTTTAGTGATCGTAATTAGTTTGATTAGTCTTTTTAATATATAAAATGATCGTATTTAATTTTTAAAATTATAACTTTTTAAATAAATGATCCTGCTACCGAAATGAATCTTATTTGGCCGGAGTGGCTTATCTCATCTTTTAGTGTTCGTCCGTTTTAACGTCTAGGAACTGTGCGCATCAGCTACAAAATGATAATTTGATCTGACATTTTATCATTAAATATATTTGTGTGTTCGTGTTTCCAATTACAAGTTGTCAAAAATAGTACTCACTCTGTTCTAGGATGTTTTAGCCTTCTTTTATTGTTCTATTATAATAGATTTTTTTCAAATATCTATGCAAATATTTAATTTGTTTTCATCTAACAAGAAATAAAAAGATTTTGGTCAAAGAAGTTCAAAAGTTCTTATATCACAATCCATAAATAGATTAATCAAAACATTAAATAATTTTATGTTTATTTATTAGTCACCAAATAATATACGGAAAATATTACATTGCGTGTTGTTTTTTTTTTTTAGATTGTTTTAATTTACTTATTAAATATTTTTTTTAATAAAAATTTGTTTTCTTAATCTACGTGCTTTTAAGTAGAAAATTTTACAATTTGGAACGGAGGGAGTACTTCATAATAGAAAAATCATATTAACTTAAATACATGATTATATTAATTTTAATTTATAAGTAAGAAACACAAACGAAATCACATTTAAAATAATTGATCCTTATAAATAACATACTAACGGTGCGTTGTACCAGTGGTTTAAGCACATATGTTAGTGCTGTTGTGCTCCTGGTTCGATTTTCGTTGGGAGCAAGATAATTTTTTTAAAGAGAATTTCTAAAAGCTGACTGCGGGTTTGAGGTGAGATTAAGGTTTAAGATCCAAATTCATCCCGATAATTAAAAAAAAAAAAAAAAACTAACATTGTAAATATATAGCATTTAAAATCCATATGTATGTACCTACAGAGGATCGTTCAAATCGAGAACCATTGGATATTATCAACTAGTCGATTCCATTTGCATCTGAAAGATACAACGAATTGCCCATGAGAATGATCTATTAACCTATCAAATAGATCATTCCAAATGTAATTAATGCTTAATCAATATTTTTCAAAAAAAATTAATGCTTAATCAAACAAATGATTATGTTTGGCTTAAAACTACAAATTCCTTACCCCACAACCAGTGTTCTATCCGTGTTGCTTTCACATGTTAGATATTTCTTTTTTTTCGTTTTCATTTTCTTTGGTTTTAGTTTTATGAAATATCTTCATTCCATGCAACCCCATTCCCACTTGCTATTAGATATTTTTTTCTTTATTTAATTTAAAATCATCTAATTTCTCTCTATATAAACCCAAGTCATATAAAAATACTACAAAACACATCATCACAATCTCATAAAGCTCTTAAATAAATAAAACAATGGCTGAATCTTTTAGATTTAATCATCACTTCCTCACATCTCTTCTCATAGCCATAACAATAACCACACTCAAGTCGGTCCATACAACAACAACAAACACCGAGTTCGTAAAATCATCGTGCACTTTCACAACATATCCAAGACTCTGCTTCGCTTCACTCTCTACTCAAGCCAGCCTCATCCAAACCAGCCCCAAGCTAATGGCTCACGCGGCCCTCAACTTCACATTAGCCTCGGCTAAAGCCACGTCAGCGATGATGATGCGTCTCTCGAGTAGTAGTCGGCTCAAGCCGAGAGAAGTCTCGGCCATGAGAGACTGCGTCGAGCAGTTGGGTGACACGTTGGAGGAGCTAAGGAAATCGATTGGTGAGATGGGTCAGCTAAGTGGCTCGAACTATGAGGTTTACATGAGCGACATACAGACATGGGTTAGTGCGGCTTTGACCGATGAGAACACGTGTACGGACGGATTCGAAGGAGACGACATGAACGGGAAGGTTAAGGTTTTTGTGAGAGGGAGGATTTTGGTGATTGCTCATTTAACGAGTAATGCTTTGGCTTTGATTAATCACTTTGCTTCTATTCATGGTTAAACAGAGAGTGAGATTTTTTTTAGTTTATTTTTATTGAAAAATTTCTGTCGATTTTGTGTGTATAATAATACTAATACAATGTATGTGTCCGTGTTTGAGATTCCAGAATCAATATGTACCAAATTAAGTGTATCATGAAAATTGGTTATTTAAAAAGATTTTCCAGCAAAACATTTAATACTTGTTTTTTCTTCTTCTACCCAATAATTATGCATGCATCATTTTCATACTTTAAAAACTTTCCAATAATTGTAGACAAAAAAAACACTTTCCAATAACTATGAATCAATACTAATTCAATTTATTCAAATATCTTCCATCAATATTCTTTGAAGTTTACATTTTATTGATCCTAATTAATACAGAGTACATAGAAAAGTAACCAGAAAAGAAGAAGATTTTCATGAAAATAAATATTAGAAAACCAATTTTAAATTTTAATGAAAAGGCGTATTATTTACGGATTGTAAGCAACAGAAACGTCTTTTTATTAAATTTTTATTGATATATTAATGCTTGATGTGAAAAACAAAAATTAGGAACTCACGTGAAGAAAAGCCGTCTTTTTCCCCCACTTTTGTTGAATAATGGCAGACCAACTGCTTATAGTTGTTAGATTTTACACATGGAATCTATCTTATACACATTACCACTCAAAACTGTTCTTTTTCAGGTTTACAAATTTTTTTTTTTCAAAGATAAATGTAATTCACTATTCTAAATTACATATACAAACAATTTACAATATCCTGTAAAAAGAGCAAAAAACTAAAGTTGCCGATTCTGGTTAAGCATTTTCAACAAACCCGGTTTAGTACAATTCAATAAAGATCTTCCAGATTGAACCATTATAGCAAACAAAGCACGAGCCTCTCTCAACTTCTTTTCTTCACACAAAATATAAATCAACCAAGTGTGACTAATCGAACGAGGCCAAAAATCAAGAGCAGCCATATCTTTAACCACCTTAACCGCTTCCATGGTCAATCTAGAGTAACAGAGACATTGAAGCAGCTTTTCATAAGAGTCTTTATTCGGATAAATCCCATTCTTCTGCATTTCTAACATCAGAGCCAAAGCATCAACAGGTCTTTCACTTTCACAGAGACCCTTAAGCAGAGTACTGTACATAACTTGATCTGGCTCGCAATTCGATTCCTCAAACAAATCTATAGCAGACTCAATCTCGCCTGCTTCGATATGAGCTTTCATTAGAATAGTGAACGTTACCTGATTTGGAACAATGCCTTCCTTTTGCATTGATTCGAGATGGTTATAGGCTTCATCTAGCCTTCCTGCAGCGCAATATCCGGTTATAATCGCGTTGTGGAGGTATAAATTGGGGACTATAGTCTTTTTCACTTTCCCAATCACTTTCATTGCAAAGCTTTTTGATCCATAGTTGCATATAGAAGAGGAGATTGATACTAGAGGCTTTGTGTGAAGAAGACGTCGAAGAAGCTTTTCTTTACCCGGCTCAACAAAAACTTGTCTCTTCCTCTTTCGCGCCATAGCTCTCCATAAACCGCTAAGCAGTGTGATGTACGCGATATGATCTTGTTTAATCTCGTTTTCTCCCATCAAACCGAACAATGTAAAAGAAAATTTGAAATCTCCCTTCTTAAGGAAATGACCGATGAGCGAAGTATACAACACAACGTTTGGAGATAACCCGTCTTCAAGCATCTTATCGAGATACTGACATCCTTTCTCGATCATACCCATCTTCACAAACCCGCTGATCAATACCGTGTAAGTAAAAGAGCTAGGCCGAACGAAGTGTTTGACGACTTCTTCAACTAACTCATTTGCTTCATTGATTCTTGCGTTTCTCGCATAAACATTGATCATAATCATGTAAGCAATCTCATCGGGTTGAATCCCAGACTCAAGCATCTTGGCAAAAGTCTCTTCTGCCTCAACAACTCTTCCCTGTTTACCAAGAGAACCAATGATTGAACTGTAAACTGCGACAGTAGGTCTCAAACCAAGCTCCTCCATTACATCTATAACAGCAAACGCAGCGTCTCTGTCATTATTCTTGCATAACTCACTCACCACTATCAAATACGTATCAGGATCCGGAACAAATCCCCATTCCTGAATAATATTGACTAAAGACCCCAAATCTTCGATAACACCTTCCTGAAATAGACATTTGATCACTGAATTGTATGAAAAGGGCAAGGGTGTGCATCCTAGATTGACCATTTTTTCGATACGAGACAACGCAGCGGTAAAATTTCTTTGCGAGCATAAAGCAGTTGTGACTACGGCAAGTCCCTCAGCAGCTAGTTTCTCATTTTTTCTAGCAATCTCCTCAAGCAAAGACTCAACCTTTACCTCAATATTTGCAAGGTCATCAATAATCGGTGGATCAATCCCACATCCATTATCGACAATTGCTTGTAAGATAACCATAGCGTACTTAAGCTCGTGGCATTTCGGGAGCATCTTCAAGAGTACAAAGTAAGTAATATGGTCAGGGACAACCCCGTTGTCTAACATCCTCATCAACAAGTCAACAGCTTTATCCAATCCACCCTTCTTGTAAAACGCGGATATAAGATTTGTATAACAATGCACGTTGCGGGATATATCTTCGACCCCCGTGCTGTTCTCAAAAAGCCTCAAAGCATAATCTACATTCCCTTCCTTGCAGTAGCTACCGATCATTATATGGTATGTGAAAGCATTCGAGCGCACACCCATTTTTATCATTTTACTAAACATTACCCGCCCTTTATCGAGCATACCCAACTTCATGAACCCATGAATCAAAGTGTTGAAAATATAAGTGTCAAGCTCACAACTTTTCTCGATCATCCGCAAGTAAAGCCGCATCGCCATTGTCATATTGTTGTCCTTGCAATATTCTTTCATCAAACAAGTGTACATGACATTATCCACAAAGTAACCGTCAGCTTCCATATGATCAAACAGAGCCTCTGCTTCAGCAGCACAGCCTCTTCTACAAAAACCGTAAAAGAGAGACTTATATAGATTAATTGGCAGAGGCATTCTTGTCATCTCACACAGAGTATCTAACATCCCAACTGCTTCATCCAAGTGGCCGTGACCGCACAATCCCTTAAACAATCTCTTACAACACCATAGCCATAAACCGCCTCTCATTTTGACTTGTTCAAAGTATAGAAACGCCTCGAGAAATTGATCTTGATCACAGAGCTCATGAACTACTAAGCTAGAGGCGTTTTTACTAGGAACATAACCAGAAGCTAGAATTCTATCTAAATGTGCTCTAGCTTCATCAAATCTCCTTAATTTAACCAAACAAAGAACCATTGAATCTAAGACCGACGAATCAGGAACAATACCATTTCCGATCACACGTTGATTGTAGAAAGTTTCAGCCAATCCAGGCTGACCCATCTCCGTAAGCTTCCTTATCAATGCGCCGCAGCAACACGAGTCGAGTTCTATTCCATTGTTGACTGCAAAATCGGCAACTAAAGCTGCCTCTGAAATAGAAGAACAACTATCGATAACACGGCGAATAACTTCCCGAGCAGAGTCTACGAGACCTCTCCGACCAAGCTTGACAATCAATGACAAACATCGGGACCGGTGGTCACTCGAAGCGGCGGAGAGGGCGGCGGAAGTGGAGGGCGATGGTTCCAACGGAAGAGCACAAGTGGTAGCTTTTCTGGATTTCACTAAACGATAGCATAAACTCTTCGCCTTTAACATCGTCTTTAAACCCCAAAACTCAGGGTTTCCCAATTGGATTAACAGAAAACCTCTCCAGATTTTTCGATTTCACGAATTGCCCAGTTGCAGAATCGAAACAAAGCATCGTACTTTACAACAGATACTAACGTCCACGAATAAAGGAGTAGTACATCATCGAGTGGCAAAGCGCGGGTTTTGAAACAAAATCGTCTCACAAGGCCTAAAACCCTCGTCGTCGTCTCTGTCAATTCGGGTCTTCTGTGTTTTCTCGAATTGGTTTAAGAGTGTGAACCGGTCAATTTGGTCGAATCAGTTTTATCTAAACCGGACTTTGTTGTCGCTAATCGAAACGATAAGCTGTTTATAAAGTTTATTGACTTGAGTTGAGCCCAACCCATGACATTTCAATAGACCCAATCCGCCGTTTCGATTGGTACAAATTATATAAAAAGAAAAAAAAATTAGAAGTATTATCTTTTTATATATTATCACTTTTAAGTTTTAACAGTTCTACTATATGTGTTTGAATGTTTTATTTTCTTCATATCAAATGTGTATGAATATTATATATAAAGTAAATATAAGATAATTAATACAATCGATTGGATACATATGACATAATGAAAATGAAATACAATCATTTGCCCCCTTTATTTGTTCTTATTTCGTAGTCATATGATTAATATCTATAATTCTCATTATCAAACCATATGAGGTGACTCTAAACAGTAATTTATAAGAAAATTATCAAAAATGAAGGATTTCTCCCTAATAATTTAGCATTAGGTGGGAACGTTGACAAGTTGTGGAGGAAACGTATTCACAAAGTGCAAATATATTTAGCACTAAAAAAAGGCATGATTATTTGTTTGTAATTATTTACACTTGAGCTTATTTTTAAGGGATAATTATATTATTTACGACTCTTGTGCACGGGTGATTTTTAATACTTTAATCTACCATCTACTCTCTTGTACTTAAAGACAGAAAGTTCGATTGGTTTGAAGCTTACAAATAAAAGAAGAACATGTCACCGTTACAAAAATGTTGCAATTCTTTTCTTTATATATGCTATTTGATGCATGTCAATAATATGATTATTGAATAAAAATCAATAAGTAATATCATGCCAACATTGCATTGCAAAAAAAGATTTAGAATAAAGGGTCAATCATGCCTAGCTACTCTAACACACTCTTGAAGATCCTTTTTTTTATTTCTATTATATAATATATATTATGAATTGCTTTAATAAGACAAATGAAACTCTAATGTCCCCTATGATTTGTATATTTTTTTTTGTCGTTAGAGCCTTATAGGCTTGTATGACCATGTATACATTTTGGTGGAGAAATTATCTCCGCAACTCCACAATCAACCAATCATTTTTCAAGAAATTATACAAATTTACACCTCATCATCTTTTCTCTTCTTCTTTTTTAGTTTCTTTTTAATATATAATTACAATTGTTTGTCACTAATCAAACTTCCAAATGCTTTTCTACGTTTTAATTCAACTAGTTTACTTCAAACCAAGAGAAAATCAATTTTAATTCCAAGGTTCTGGTCTGGTCTTCTTATGCTCGATTCAAGCGAATTCATCTAACAATTTACTAAAATCTTCCTTCTGCAAAATCATATACAAAATCTCTTCGGTCTTTATCGAAACATGCTCCATTTTTGGTCACTTTAACACTAGAGAAACACATGATGAAATGAAAAGAGAAAACAAATGGTTGCATTATAATATCTTGCAAGAAATACAAATTCCCTTTAACATACATGTGTCATGTCTGTGAGGAATAGTCTAATGAAATGAGGATTGGTGTATAAATAGATAAATTAGTACACACACTCTCTCGCACGAGCTTCACGTGTAGGCCATTAAGTTGGGCCCCACAAAATGATAACGGCCCCACCAAGGCCCACTCATTAAACCGGAAAGAACGGTGGTTCGTTGGCAATGGCTAACTTGACAGTGGCTAGGACCACGCCGGACTCACGAGTCCAATCATATTCTTTATAGTGGGACCAGCCCAGCGGCTTCAACCACAAGATAAATTGGTGTAACTTTACCGGTTAGGATCAAACCAGCTTAACCGGTTGGGAAAACGTATGATATGATGGCTTGGTTTGGATAACTGTCACTTTCTCAGTTACCTGAATGTAAAACTTATCAATGTACTCAGTATAGTCGGTTTGTGGGTCCCATTTATCAAGTGTAAAAAATTCATCAGAAATATATGAAATTTTGGTTTTTGAAATTAAAATGTTGATTTTGGATAAAATCAACCGTACCCAAAATCAACTGTACTCGTTGATTATGGGAATTGTTTTCGTTGTCTAGGGCGAAATGGTTTGCTCGTAAAACTTACTGGAAAGTGAAAGTTTGAGACTTTTAACTATAATTAAATTTATGGTCTGGGATTTACCCTTAATTATATAAAAAAAAATTAAAATATTTTCTATAATGCATGTGTACATATATATGCTAAAAATAATTAAATACCACAATAAATAAGACATCCATCGATAGTACGTACGTATCACTCGAACAAAGTGTATATATATAGACCATACTAAAATGATACAGAAATTGCAGGAACAATCATAGTGTTTGCAAGTGGAGAATTGGAGATAGAAGCGTACTGCTTAAGAACCACCCCTTTTGTTTCATTTTTATATTACTAGCAATATCACAGACATAAGAGAAAGAAAAATGCCGTCCAAAAAAGAGAGAAATATAAGAATATAAGGTCTAGCATTAGGCCATAATATTTCATTATAGAATATAATGATATGATCTCTATTTTCTCTTATCCTTGGCTTTGTTTGAGAAGAAATTTATCAACGTTTGAACATATAACCTCTTTAACAAAAAAAGAGACGTTTTTTTTTATTGAATAAAGCTTTGTTAATTGATCAAGCATATATAGTTCTGTTGGAGGAAACTAAAATTTGGGTATTCGTTGAATGAAGATTCAACTAATGCGTAAGTGGTATAGATTAATCTGAATTTGATGTCTGACCACAAAAACTAATCGACTGAACCAAAAAAAAAAAAAATTGTTATGTAACTGAAACTAAGGATCAATATATGTTGAATAAAAGGCCAATGTTGGATCATATGGTATGAGGGTATATAATATATAGAATTTCAACCGGGCATAAAATAGACTATACGTAGTTTATTTAACATTTGATCTAAAAGTTTTTTTTGTTTCGTTGGTCACAAATTTGATTTTAAATATTCGATTATCTAAAGAAGTAATTTTAAATTTGTTTGCCTATCTAAAATTTATAAAATGAATATTTCAAACTCTATTTTTCTTATAATTTCTGTCAAATGTTAAATCAAATTGTACCAAAATGAAAATTTCAAAAGTATAAATCAAATCGGGAATTCAGATGTAAGTTGAAGGGGTACCACGAGAAAAATGAGAAGTTTGGTGGGGACAAAAGGGCGTAAAGTGGGCCCAGCACCGAAGGCGATAAGGAGCTTTTTCGCGGCGATGATGTTCCCTGTGTTATTACGTAACCACTCATGTCACGCCACGTTATTTTATTACTGGTTTTCTTTAGTTATCTTCTGATTTTTTTTGGTTGTCAACAATTAATATTTTTCTGTTTTCTCTTGAGTTCACATCTTTTTTCTCCTCACAATATCACCTATTATAGAAAGCAAAATCGTCTATTTAAGAAAAATAAAATAAAACACCTCATATGTTGTACAAAAATCATAGAAATTAAACTCAAGCTCACAAAAATATACATAGATTAAAAAACCCAATCAACTTGTATTAATCGAATTTTTTTTTGTTCAACAGTTGATTAATTAAACTTAATAGCTGAAATATTTTGAAGTATTTTTGAAAATTTTCCGTAAGTACTAAATGAACTAGTAAAGTCTTACAAGCTTACCGATGTATGTTCATATAAACATTATTGTTTTCTTTAGTTTCGAAAGAACATGAGTATCAATTTCACCAAACGAATCTATTATAACCTATATGAGCAACACATATTATATTTTGTTATATATGTGACGACCAACGGTCAACAAAAAGGTAGGGATTGTTTAGTTTAATCCAAGAGTGTAGTGATATTTGAGTAACATCAACACGGGAGAAGAAATGCAGCACATAAAGGTAAAAAAATAGTAAAACTTTCAAGTACTTATTTAATTGTTAAAACGTTTAAACCGATCGTTTTATATAATTGTTCGAATTACGTATATTTTTATGTATACTATAATATATATATTTTATAATATTTTGGGTTTGATAGTCCAAAACGTAACGAGTAGGATGACAACAATGCTTGCATTTGTTTTGTTTCGCAATTGAGAGCGGTATGATCTGACCATCACCCGAACCACAAAAAGTGAAAATTGCGGCCACGATGACCGTACCGCCCCAAACGCTGAGCCATGACTAATTAATATATTCAAATAATTAAACGTAGATACTTTATTTGAAAAATGTCGCATTCAATAGTTGGTAGAGATAGTTCTAAAAGATCACATTACTTCTCTATCACACACACACATAGAAAGTGAAAACTTATGCAACACTTCAGGTAGAGAGAGGAAGACAGTGATAGCTTAGTTATAATTAAAGACCCCCAAAATCCAAAATAGAATCTTCTGTTAATAAAGTATGGAAAAAATCACATAAAATTAAATAAAATAAAAAAGCTAATTTCCTTTTGCATCATGAGAGTTTTGTCTCTCTTTACATTTAAATGCCTATATATATGTGTACATATAAGCCTAGAGAATCCGCCATTATCGGAATACTCGAAGTCTTTCATGATCTCAACATAAACAAGACCTTTGCCTAAATCTACGATCGAGCAACCATGGGAAGAAACAAAAAATAAATCTTGCATAAGTAAGAAGAAGATTCAGGTAAATTTATTTCACTATATATACCATGTATGATTTCTAATTTCCGAGATGTTACAAAATCTTATATGGAATCACAAATATATCACTTTTGTACACGAGATCTTAGGTTATAAGTACAACTATTTCTTCTTTTTTTCTTATGTAGAGGACGAGACGACTACATTGTTTTTCTCCTTTCTTTGTCAGAAATTATGTTAACTTATCTCACGTATGGAATTTTAAAAAATGTTGTACATTATTTTTTTCTCCTTTTTAAATCACTTTCCCATCAAATACAGTACACTAATGGGAAAAAAATATATTAAAAGATGGGAAGTGTTAAGTACTATTTTGAAACCATGCATACTATGATTCTTGTTTTTTTCTTTTTAACATTTTATGTCTATGTAATTTGGTTGGATCGAGATATTATGAGTACTCAAACGTAACTTTTTCATAATAAAATGGATCATATATATACTTTAATCATAATTACGTGTGTGGAAAAGATACGTCTCTATGTAGACTTACTTGAATACTTGATTTCACATTAATTAATTTACATGCATATCTTTCTATTTACCGATGATAAACTATTAGTTACAAATTGCCACATTGCAGAAAATAGAAAAAAATACAAAGATCAAATGGAGAGTCTGTCGCACATACCTCCGGGTTATCGATTCCATCCGACCGATGAAGAACTTGTTGACTATTATCTTAAGAAAAAAGTTGCATTCCCGGGAATGCAAGTTGACGTTATCAAAGATGTTGATCTCTACAAAATCGAACCATGGGACATCCAAGGTATCTATGCATTCCAACATTTGATTTCGATTTCATCAACTAGTTCATATAATATATTCAAAACTAATTGATAATAAATATATTGATTTGTAATTTTTTTTTTATATATTAGATTAAATAATGAGATTCCTAACACTAACATTATTCTTTTTGAATATATAGAGTTATGTGGAAGAGGGACAGGAGAAGAAAGGGAGTGGTACTTCTTTAGCCACAAGGACAAAAAATATCCAACAGGGACACGAACCAATAGAGCGACGGGTTCGGGATTTTGGAAAGCAACGGGTCGAGACAAGGCTATATACTCGAAGCAAGAGCTTGTAGGGATGAGGAAGACTCTTGTATTTTACAAAGGTCGGGCCCCAAATGGTCAGAAATCAGATTGGATAATGCACGAATATCGTCTTGAGACCGATGAAAATGGACCACCTCATGAGGAAGGATGGGTGGTTTGTCGCGCTTTCAAGAAGAAACTAACGACAATGAATTATAACAATCCAAGAACAATGATGGGATCATCATCAGGCCAAGAATCTAATTGGTTCGTGCAGCAAATGGATGTGTCCAATGGTAACTACTATCATCTTCCTGATCTAGAGAGTCCAAGAATGTTTCAAGGCTCGTCATCATCGTCATTATCATCATTACATCATAATGATAATGACCCTTATGGTGTTGTATTAAACACTATCAACGCAACACCAACCACATTCATGCAACGAGATGATGACGGAGATCATGCTATTACCAATGATGATGATCATATGATCATGATGAACACAAGTACTGTTGATCATCATCACCATCATCAATCAGGATTACTTCTAAATGATGATCATAATGATCAAGTGATGGATTGGCAAACTCTTGACAAGTTTGTTGCTTCTCAGCTAATAATGAGCCAAGAAGAGGAAGAAGTTAACAAAGATCCATCAGATAATTCTTCGAATGAAACATTTCATCATCTCTCTGAAGATCAAGCAACAATGGCTTCGATGAACGCATCTTCCTCGTCTTCTCCATGTTCCTTCTACTCTTGGGCTCAAAATACACACACGTAAGATCACAATCCTTGAACGTGTGCTATATTCCGCACACCTATTATATAATTAATTGAAATATGTTAAAATTGTGATATTATTGAATTAGTTAAATTACACATGTCGTAACGATTACTGATTATAATTTTATACGAAAATTATTTATTTATTACGGTGTAACTTTATAGCTTTTTGTGTTAACCGTTGTAACTTTATAGTTTTATGAGATTTCTAAATATAAACTTTAGAAATCTTTTTAATCATGGATGTTGCAGACAAAAGAAAGCAAAAGTTATAAGATACGTGATATTTTTCTAGTATTTCCTTAATTGACCAAAGTTCGAGAAACCGGGGTTAGCCACGTGCCTGTGACCTTAACCGGTTATTCTGGCAGCCAAACCAAGAAAGGTATGACCGGAGCAGCCGGTAAACAGTAGACACAAACAGAACCAAAAACATTAGCAATTTAACAAAACAGAGACTACAAGTTTGGGAACACAAAGGGAATACATAAACTGATGAAACACAAAACATTATTTTGAGAGATGAGACTGACAAGAGACGCGCCAATCTCTTCTACTAAGCAAACTAAAGAGGCTGATTAATTCTTCCCAGACACAAACACAACAAAACAGCCTCTGAATCACACAAACATAGTTCCATCATTCTTCTTCTGTTTCAAGCATCTGCACAATCTGAGTCACTCCGTCTGCGATTTCTTTGCGGATCATACTGTCTGGCATATCGAATGTTCTTCTCCTCATTGACAGTGACTTCCCCTGCGGTTGCGGATCTACCACATCCAACATTGCTTCCAGTTCATCTACCATTGATCTCTTCGCTCCACGAACCATTACATCAACTCCCTGATACCAAACACACAAGTTGCATGGTTCTTAACACTACTTTAAAACCCTGTTTAGCTTGATCTAATTATAACTGTGATACAATGAATTTGAAAAGCAAAGGCATAAGGGCTCAGTACTGATCACATTGAAGCGCAAGACTAGAAGTTTATGAGTGTAATTAACCAGATTGAGACTATATAACCATAAATCCACTGAATTTAAAACACCAAGATATACCTCTATGGCATCAACTGTGAGGAGGAGTACAATGATCTTCTCTGAGAATTTCTGGCGCTCCTCTGCATCGTGAGCAATCAAACGACGGTAGCTGAAGTTGTGGAATGAAGCTCTTAGCTCCTTCAGCTTGGTCTTTGCAATAGCTAGATCACGAAGAGCACGCAAAGCTTTTGACCGGCGAATCAAATAAGCTCTGAAAGCCCTCTGGATCATCACAATCGCATATTCAGGCAACATTTCCTTGTTCTTCCCCTTCTTGGTCCTTGCTGCTCCATTTCTTCTGGAGAACGCCTTTATAACCACAACCATTAAGAGAAACAAATAGTAAATACAACAAGCTTTGGTTAAAGATGACATTCAAAGAAATACCTCACGAGGTCTATGTACAAAACTTTATAATCGCAAAGTTAAGTGTTTCACTAAATTGTGGGTGTGGTAAACTTATTTTTCTAGCACATAAAAGTTTCAACTTTTGAAGACGCCAAACTCAACCTTCATTCAAGACCATGCCTATCGCTATCAAAATCGCACTACTGTTCTCTACCAACTTCATGACAATGACTGAGGTAGAGTCAATCTAATGTATGATACCTTCCTGAGAATGACGGCTCCATGTTCTTGCGACTCATCTTCTTCATCTTCATCCTCCTCGATCACTACAACACGCGTTTTCTCCTTCTTCTTGCTCTTCTTCTCCTTTTTCTCCTTCTTCTCCTTCTCCTCGTGTTTCCCCTTCTCGGCTCCAGTGGAAGCCTTGATCGTGTACGTGTGCAACATCTCTCCGTTCTCCCTCTCTGACTTCAACTCCGTCGTCCAATTGTAGCTTTTCTTCTTCTTCTTCTTCTCCGCTTCAGCAGCAGCTTTCGCCTTGGCCTTCTTCAGAGCAACTAGCTTGCGTTCCTCATCCTTTTTCCCGCCTTTGATCTCCGTTGTCCACCTGTACGTCCTCTCCCCTAGGCCTTCGATCTCCGCTTCCCACTTGTACTTCCTCTCCGTCGATCCCTCCAGCTCCGCCTCCACCTTGTACTTCCTCCCCGGCGGCCCTTGAATCTCCGCCTCCCATCTATACTTCCGCTCTCCAGACCCTTTGATCTCCTTCGTCAATTTGTACTTCCGGTCAGATTCACGGCTCTTAGGGCCGACCAATCTGTCAAACTTAGTTTCCAATTCAGAAACTCGGTCGCAGAGATACTGCAGAGGATAGGCCGGGTCCAAACTCCGGCGAACCCGCTGGTACTTGCAAGACGACGGAGATTTCTCAATCTGGACCAGATCGGTCACGCTTTCGAATAGATCAAGTGGGGAAGGGGATGGAAATCCGAAAGGGAAGCCGAGATCTTCAACCTCGTCGTCGATGAACGAAGGAAACCCTAATAATAATGCTGAAGGTTCGATAATGGAGGCTTCTCTGACGACGAGAGGTGAACAGGTGTACGGATCGATAAGATCGATTCTACGAATCCAGCTCATGGTTGATAAGTGTTTGACTCGGGCTTCGTGAACTCAGCGAATCAGGTCACGAGTTAAGAACAAAACTTGGATAGAGATTTTTTGGTGTTACAGTATTAACTACCGAAAGAAACAAAGCTCTTTTAATTTGTAGTGATGATGGCTCACGAATAAATGAGCTTTAATTAGAATAAATGTTTTATCAGATTTGACATCAAAAATAAGGATGAAGAAGAAGACAAATTCTTGAGTTTTACGAAGATGAGATTGAAAAAAGAGCAAGAACGGTCAAAAACAAGTGGGCCTCGAGGGTTAAATTGACATTTTCAAATGCGGAAATCCGGTTTCGCCATTTCCATGCCTTTAAATTTCAGTTTCCAAATAAAGTTTACCAAGCTTATTTATATTAGGCAGTTCGATACTACAGTATTGTCTCTCAGTAATTACATTATAAGTTTGTTTAAAACCTTCTTTGCTCGTCGTATAAATTGGTTTAGCTAAATAGTCCGGTTATATGAATATGAATAACTGAGAATAACCGCGTATTTACGTAGGAAAGGACGAGAACGACCTTGAAACGTGTGAAATATTACGGCGACAAGAGAATCTTTCGGTGGGATTACAACCTGGTAAAAGATGGCACGTGGGGCCTAGTTCTTCCCACGTGAGCCACACCAAACAATCTTACGTTTTCAGCACAGCTTTCTCACCAAGACAAAAGATGTAAAAAAAGTTTAGAAAGACTAAAAAAAAAAAACCATTAATCATATAAAAACCCAAAATCTATTTTGACAACTACATAATAATCATCGTAAATTAACAACTCGCATTACTATTAGAAGTAATTCAATGACAACAACAACAAATTGTTACCAAAACTAAGTAGGACTGAGAAAAAGAGTGTCCTCATTCATATGGTCATAAAGATAACAATAGAAACTTATCATACCAGCAACAAAACCAACAATACCAAAACTAACCAACCCCCTAAACCGGTTCTTCTTGATCTCATCGCTTTCTCTCCCCGCCACTACATCCTCCACCATCTTCTCCAATGACGCATCTTGAACTTTTTCCGGTAACGATTCGACCAACGAGCAAATCGAAGCGGTCTCATCAACAACACCACCACTTTCCAAACCCCGCATATCCTGTTCGGTCAATTGCTTGTCAAAAGCCTCTTCAAGTCCGGTTAACCTCTTAGCCATGCATGCAAGTTTCAACACCTCTTCCTCTTCATCGTCCTTAACCGACAATATCTCCGCACTTAAAAGGGTCTTGGTGAAAATAAACCGGTGTTGAATTTCCCGATATGCATTAAGATCACCATCGCCGAAACCGAATTCCTCTAGCAAACACTCAAGTTCTTCGAGCTTCTTCTCCAAGATTGTGTTTGTTTTCGCCTTCTTCATCCTCTTATTAACCATTGTATTTTTTCTTGTTCCTTCTCATTTTCGAAAGGTCTTAAACAGTAAAATAACTTCTCATAGTGGGTGGCGACGGTTTATGTGAAATTACATTTTGCACGTATTATATAACTGCCTAAGGCCCAGTTAAGTGGGCTTATAACTTAATTGCCCATCAACGAAAAGGCCTAAAATATATGGACCTTACTATTTTGGGCCTTCGAAGCCCATAAGTATTTAGGGTTTTCATTCCATGACCCGTCTTCATATTTAAGGTTAAAAAAAAGCTTCGGTTTCTACCTTCCGTCGCCGTCGTCTCTCAGGTTTCTTCTCTTTTGATTTTTTATGTTTTCCTGAATTTGTCGGAAAATTTTGTGTGTGTGATCGATCGGTTCGTATGTTTGTGATTTTACAGAAGAAGAAAGAAAGAGGTTGAAAATATGGCTTATGCAGCAATGAAGCCCACGAAGGCTGGTTTGGAAGAGCCACTCGAGCAAATTCATAAGATCAGGATTACTCTCTCCTCAAAGAATGTGAAGAACCTCGAGAAAGGTTTTAGATATTTTCCTTTGATTTTGATGATCTAATCGTTTCAATTCAGCAATCACTTTGTTAATAATGATTGATGTTGATCAGCTGTCTAAGTCCCTAGATAGAGAATTTCGAGGGTTTAGTGTTTCACTGGTTTTAGGGTTTTAAGAAATCTGGGAGATGAATCATTTCTCGTCTTTGAACCATTGCAAAAGGTTGTTGCCTTATTCGAATGGATTTAAAGGAAGGATTTTGATGATTTGGGTCATATAGTGAATCAGTGTTTTTGATGTCTTTTTGGTCCAAATAATATTGTGTAGTGTGCACTGATTTGGTTCGTGGAGCTAAGGACAAGAGACTCAGAGTCAAAGGACCAGTGAGAATGCCCACCAAGGTTCTTAAAATCACTACCCGAAAGGCTCCTTGTGGTGAAGGTATATGTAATAGCTTATCTCTGCTTCTTATGTTGCCTGTGTTTCTAAGCCTTGAGAAACACTACAACTTTAGGGTTTTGAACCATTTCTTAATTCTTCAATTTCTGGAAAAGAAAGCACTTTCTGTGATCTTTCCATTAGTGATTAAACTATGAATTTATAATATGCGATTGAGCTCAATGCTTTGTTTTTTTTTATATGGCGGAAGCTCTTAACTATGGTTTTGTAACAGGAACCAATACATGGGACAGATTCGAACTGAGGGTTCACAAGCGAGTGATCGATCTCTTCAGCTCTCCCGATGTTGTTAAGCAAATCACTTCCATCACCATTGAACCTGGTGTTGAGGTCGAGGTCACCATTGCCGACTCGTAGATCTCTTTTTTGTGTTTTTTGTTTTGTTTCCGAGATCACTGCAAGAAACAATCTCTTCTTATTTCCTCGGTTCGAGCCTACACTTCTGTCTTCCGGTTGATTTGGATTAAACCAATGTTTTGATGTAGTGCAACCTTAGTTCTGGTGTTTTCTTAGTTGAGGAGATTTTGTCTTATCCAGCTTTCGTCAACATCTATCGAGATTGAGATCATAATTGCGTGCGATACACTCGATTTTGGATCTGTTCGATGCCAAAGAGAAAGTTTGAGGAGAATTTTCTCTTGTTCATCAAATGCGCAATAACTTCTACTAGATATGTTGTTTCAAGCTTAATTTTTTTTTTATCTTGTAGCATTTTTTCTAGCAAAGCACATAAACTTTCAAGAACACGACAGACGACGTTGTTTAACATAAGACTTTCTCCGTCTTTCTATGGGATTTGAGTCGCGAAAAACATATTTTTATGAGCCAAGAAGAGGAAGAACTTAACAAAGATCCATCAGATAATTCTTCGAATGAAACATTTCATCATCTATCTGAAGAGCAAGCAACAATGGTTTCGATGAACGCATCTTCCTCGTCTTCTCCATGTTCCTTCTACTCTTGGGCACAAAATACACACACGGAAGATCACAATCCTTGAACGTCAGTTATATCGCACACCTATTATATATTAAATTATTAATATGTTAAAATTGTGATATTATTGAATTCGTTAAATTACACATGTCGATGCTAAAAGGATAACTTATATTTTATCTAGTTTATGTCACATTTTGACATTATATCTTCAATCTTTATGTAATTTGGAGGATCGAACCAAACGTGGCCGAAAGAGATATTCTTAGCAACCATAATGAGCCCAAACTATATTGAACTATGTCCAAGTCTTGTTAGGGCCAAATTAGTATGATTGGCCCAACGTGTTCTGATAAATAAGAGTCGTTCCGTTGTTTCGCTTCTCAGTTCTCACCCCTATTTTACTGAAGATTCTCTGGAAGAAATGTGGTAATGATTTCCAGTTTATCAATGCTATGAGTTGTGTGTTGATTCTATGAATTTCAAAATCTGGTAATGACACTCCGATGGATTTTCTGTGTTGATTCTCTGAAATAAATTGTGTCTAATTTTGTTCTGCGAAACTCCGATGGATTTTCTGTGATCTTGGATTGATTTCGTTATGAATCTGGTGGTAGGTCGTGTGGTGCGTCGTCGTGTGCCGGCTCAACCACTGCCTTCGCTTGTTCCTACTCTTGAAGAAGCGCCTGCGATTGCTGCGACTGGTTATAGTTTCTGATTCTGATGGTGAGGTTATTTAATTTCTGTGGATGATCTCGAAATCGTTTTGACTATGTGTGCTTCGTGGAATTGAATGGGTTTTTGAAATTTGGTGTAGGTCATGTAGTCAAGCCTAATGTGCCGACTCAGCGTCTGAGTTCGCCTCTTGCAGATCCTAAACCTGAAGGTGCGTTTCGTTCTTTCGTGTTGATGATCTAGAACTAGGTCTGTAATTTTGACTATTGTGTAGTTGTGGAATTGAATCGGTGTTTGACACTTGTTATATAGCTCATGTCGTGCCGGCTCAGCGTGTGGGTTCGCCTCTTGCAGATCCTGAACCTGAAGGTGCGTTTCGTTCTTTTGTGTTGATGATCTAGAACTAGGTCTGTAATTTTTCTTCCAGTTCCTGAACCTGTCCTAACTGTTGTTGGTGAGTTTCTTGCTTCTTAGAATTAGGGTTCTTCATGGTGGAACTGATTCTCTCTCACACGTTATTGATTGGAGATCGCTTGAATCTGCCTTTTGGTTTTAGGGGAAAAAACAAGAAAGTTGCAGACTATCAGTTTATAGACTTATGGATACAACAAATTACAAATGTAGTTATGGATACATGTTTTAAATGGAAGATTTGTCTTAAACTCGTGTCTTACGTTTTTGTTTTTTGGTATGGTATGATATATTCTCTATATGGTACGCTTTAAATTAGAGAAAAATGTCTGAGAATTGCAGTTTGTTCTTTGTAGCTGAAGAAGAGGCTCCTAAATCTGACACTGAAGATGAGGCTATTGAATCTTAACACAGAATTGGAAGAGAAGAGCGTGAAACTGTGCGAGACATGAGGCATAAAGTGAGCAGGAACACATTGAGGAGAAATAATTACTACTTCAGCTGATGAAGATGAAGAATCCTTTGAGGAATCGGAGAGATGCCACTTGATACGATAGCTCGGATATTATATTTTTTTAGCTCATCAGTTAAACGAGAATGGTGTTGGTTTACTCTCTCCAAAGTCCAACCCAATAGTCTTTAACAATCGTTATGTTGAGCCAATACTATACGAGGATAGAAAATAGGGAAATTACTATAAAAAACCTATAACTTTTTTACTTTTTCCAACTTAAATCTTCAACTTTTTCGGTTTCTATTTTAAACATTCAACTAATTTATTTTTCTTAAA
>OVAY01000516.1:0-18814 GCA_900406395.1 Kernera saxatilis
AGAAAACAACTAAAGATATACACAAATCCGGACATAGCCGGAATTAGAGTTTCGAATTTCATCGGAAATACAACAAAAAACAAAAATGATGAAGCAGAAGAGCTTTATCTCTCTGAAAGGTTCGAGAGAGAGAAGAGAGAGAAGCTCTGGTGAAAAATGTTTATATATGATTGAATAATTGTGGGAGAAAAAGCTGCCGAATTTTAATTGGAAAAAATCCAACCAGTACTAGTTAATTGTTAGTTACTTGGTTTGCGGAGTTTTTTATTGATAGAAATTTTTATCTATATTGTGGCTTTTTCTGTTAAAAAAAAAAAAAAATCCATCGGTTATAATTATAACCAATTAACCATTATAACCGATTTGAATGAAACATCAATTTGTTTTTATATGTTTGGTTTTCGTTTGTTCTTAACCAAATAATACATAAATGTCTTCGAACTGTTATAAGACAAATTTTGGTATCTCATGTGTAAGTTTCTACATTGTATTTTTTAGTTTTAGATTATTCTATTAATGAAATCAAATATAATTAACTATTTGAGAAAATGTACTTCACTAAAAAATTGTTTATTTTGGGTAAATGTTTTTAAGGAATGCTTTTAAAAATTTTAACTTTTCTTTTTAAGGAATAAAGATGAAATCGTTGAATGGGATTTGCTGATTTGACTTTACGCCACTGGCTGCCCATAAAATAAATATAAAAGGAGCTACGTTGAGCAAAGTGGGTCCAGTAATTGATCTCTGAAGGCCCAATTTATTTTGGACGTTAGACTGTGGATCCTCATCTTTTGGACCTTCTTTTTTTTTTCTTTTTGTCGAGATAAGGTAAAAACGTTACCTGTTCTGTTTTTTTGTTGTTGTTGTAAGTATCTAAATGAATACTGATTTTCTTTTTTCTTTTTGAAAAGGACTGATTTTCTTTTTATAATCAGAGTAGATCATTAGTCGAAAATAAAGACTAATTTTGAGATCTGTACAAAATCGAATATTGTTATTGTTTTAAGACACTTATATTAGTTATAAAAGAACCACAATATCGTAGATTTTAGAACTCGATTTATATTGAATTCCATTTAGAACCGAGTGAATCCGCTAAGAAATTAGCTTAAGGCGTTTTCTATACAAGTGATTAAAGAATAGATTGTTGCCATACCTCAATGAACGATTCATTTTCATTTGGCATGAATTGTGTTTAGACCTAAACATCACTTCTCTCTTTGTTAAACGACACAGCGTTTAATATATTTACACTGTACCAGAAAAATGAAATAAAATTATAGAGTATAAAAAAAAAAATGAAGCGAACAGATCTAATTCATAGTAAGAACATGATCAATTGAAAATTGTAAGAGTTTTTAGAGCATTTCTTAGAATTTATATAAATAGAGTCGGTTCTTAATTAAGAAACACAAGAACCGATTTTTATGTGCCACGTGTCTGATCCATGTTAATTTAGATAAGAAAAAAAAGAAAAAAAAAACAAAACACTTTTTTCTTTTCTTTCGATAAAAACTGATTATTATTTTTTTTTTTAAAACCCCTAATAGAGTTTTCCTTTGGAACACCTAAATCTAAAGTTTTTATGAAAAGTTCTTAACTCTAAATTTATAATTAAAAAATAATTAAGATCATTTTTTAAGTTTTTCAATTGATCATGCTCTAATACTCTTCGGTGAACTCATTAAAAAAAACAAAAAAAAACTCTTTGGTGAGGCGCGTACGTACAAAGCCTTTAGAGAAAAGAAAAAACAATAATACAGTATTTTTTTTAGTATATACGATAAAATCATCAGACTAAACTATAACCAAAACGTTGACAAAAAAAGAAAAGAAAAAACAATATAACCAAAACGAGTGGTCCAACACCAAGAAACCCGCAGCTCAACGTGCTTCCAAGTATTTACTTGGATTTATTTATTTATAATCATACTATTTCAATGTATACCCCATTTAGATTATTATTATTGTCTATTTGTCTCTCCATACACAATATATATATTTTTTTAAATCCATACACAATAGTAGTTTGCTTATTAGTATTGTATATTATGATAATATGCTTTGTGGACAACATAAATATTCATCATCTATTAAAAAAAAAATTCATCTATAAGAAAATTTCTGATACAATTTATTTTAAGTAACACAAATTATTAAGTTTAAAGCTGTCTGCTGGTACTTTTGGACTCTGGTTTTAAATGATATTAGCTTTTAAAGAAAATGCGAATTAATTGTGTTTGAAACTTAGAAATATGGCAAATCTTCATAAGCCAGAGACAAAAGTCATGCGGGCATTTTGGAGAAAAAACATGTGAAAAACTCACCCTAAAGATTTCATGAAAATTATATTTGAATCCTTCGTCGAATTTAATTTCGATCGTATAATTAGAATCAACAACAGGGACGTAAAACCGCAATATAACTCCTTCCTGGTTCAAATACTATGTGGCTTAATTTGAATGGAGTTATCCCACAATTAGAAAATTTTATTTCTTATATCTATCAGTTCAATAGATATTATAATCTCAGAATAAAATAAAATCAAACCCTGATCACAACAAATACTAAAATAAAAATTACATCTTCTTTAACAAAAAAAAAATTACATCTTGCAAGGATTATGATTTTAAAGATGAGTATCTTTATAGAGAAATATGTTTTGGTTCTTCTAGAGTTAGTAATCATTTTTTTTTTAAACCTAAAATTAACAGTATTTCGTTCTTTTTTCTCCGATGGCAGCATTTCTTTTTTTTGTTTTTTTTATAACTCAGAAATAAATCTCAGGCCTATGGAAGAGCTTAATCCCCTGGTAAGGTACAACATACGGATAGATCCTTTTTCTGGATATGCAAATGGACCCGAAAACAGAGATTCATATCCGTGTGGATGTCCAGAAACAATGTGTTGTAATTTCATGCAGCAGGTGTATCGAATTTGAAACGTGTTGGTATCCCATAGCCGTCCCTTTACCATCTAACCACAAAGATCCTGGATTTTTTTTTGTTTTTACATTGATAAGTTGCTATCATATTAATTTGTTTTTGTTCATATATGATTTTTTGTAACCAGATGATCCGACGGCATCATTTGATTCATTTGCTTTCTTTTACATAAGTTTTCTCAGACTTTTATTTGTTTTATAACATAAATTTTTTTATTTTTGAATGCAATATGTATTTTCATTTTTTTTTTACGTCATGTATAGAATTCACAAGATTTAAGAAAACAATATAAACAGACAAGCTAATGAAGCTATATAATTTATGTCAAAAAAAAAAAAAAACTATATAATTTTTTTTCTTTATTTTTTAAACGATGTGTGTAATAAATCACATGCAACGACGCGAGGGTCATGTGCCGACATGTTTAAACTGTTCATTAGTCATTACCCTCCTTCCTGCACTCTCTTGTAAATGTTAATTGCCAAACTCCCATTGACTGATCCATCCTTTTCTCTATCAGAAAAAAAAAAAAGAGTTTTTCTTTTTCTTTTAAAATTTGAATTTAATCTCTATCAATGCAAGATTTTAATTATATAATTGTACAGTTGCATGGCTCATCTCTATTCTTAATCTCCAATAATCTTAAAATCACAACTCTAATTACATGTCTGTAATTTGTCTCCTTGTGTCTCCCCCCAACGTGTCCATGTGGTCGTCTTCCTCATTAGTACTATTCTAAACTCAATTAACTTAATTAATTATAATCATTAACTCACTCTGTTTCTCCTTTTTCAGACCTCTCTCTCTCCCTCCTTTTCATTTATTTATTTATCTCCATCATCCATTACTCTCACAAAGTCCACCACTAGCTCGAACTCTTCTCTTAAACTTACAGACACAATCCAATCAGTCACACGTCTATAGCACGATTTGCTCACAATTTGTGACTTTCCACCAAAGCTTATAAGCAGAGATCAATCACTTGCTCGAATCCATCGACCAAATCTTCATTGCAAGAAAGAAAGTAGAAAGATATGGTTTTAGAGGCGGTTTCAAAGACGGAATCACCACCGTTGATTGGACCTCGTATTTCCTTCTCAGCTGATTTATCCGACGGTGGAGATTTCATCTGCATCAGCGGTCCCGTACTGTGTAAGGAGTTAGAGAAAGACGTCGTCAAAGGGTCAGTGAAAGTCGCCGACTTTGAGTTCTTGTCAGAAAATGTGAGCCCACAGAGGATGCTTACCGCCGATGAACTCTTCTCTGAAGGAAAGTTGCTTCCTTTCTGGCAAGTAAAGCATTCAGAGAAGCTTAAAAACGTTAGCTTGAAGACGAACGAAAAAGACGAAGAAGAAGAAGAGAATCGTAAAGTGGAAGTGACGATGAAGAATAAAGATCAGGAGAATCATAATAATAGTAACAGAGTGAGTTGGTTTATAGACGAAGATCCATCTCCTCGTCCTCCGAAGTGTACGGTTCTTTGGAAAGAGCTTTTGCGGTTGAAGAAACAGAGGAATACTTCGTCGACGTCTTCTTCTTCGGTGAGGACGGTGTCGTCTTTGTCTCCGTCGTCTTCCACGTCATCATCGAGCTCGCTTGAGGATGCGGCGGCGAAGAGAGAGGAGAGAGAGAAAGAAGGGAAGAGAGGTAAGAAAGGATTAGAGAGGACGAGATCGGCGAGTATGAGGATTAGGCCGATGATTCATGTCCCTATTTGCACTCCTTCTAAATCCTCTCTTCCTTTGCCTCCTCTGTTTCCCCTTGCGCTCAAGAAAAACAGAGTAGAGAGACGCACTTGAAATTTTCGAATCTATGAATTTACACAATTATTGGTTGACTTTTTCAGATTCTCGAGTGTTTTTGATGCGGTCTGTAACTCTAATGCATGTGATTAAGCGTTGTTTCAGATGTATTTTGTGATTTATTAATGATTTTTATTTTATGGGTTGAGATCTAATGTGTAACAGTGTCAAGTGTCGAGAAATGCGAGTTAAGATCTATTCCTCTGTTCTTCATCACCATTGTTTTAGGTTCTTTCTGAATCCAAAAGTATATAATTATCAAAAGATGAAGATGCGATTTAGATTTGTTGTATGTTGAGATGTGAAATGTGCGAGACAAAGAGTAAATGTCAAAAACAAAAATATGATGAGACAGAAGATAGAAAGAGCAGAGTAGTCTGTTTGTTAGTTAATGATGAGAAAGTGAATGATGAAAGACTGATGGGCACATGCAAGATTCAGATGTTTTCTAAAATTTACTCTTTTCTGCACCAATTGATTCTGCTTCACCATTTTGGAACTGGGCTCCACTTTTACAGACTACGCAGCTCTCGTTATTCACATTTCTCTTGTACTATCTTATTTGGCATATTGATATATATTTTGATCAAAAAATATCTAAAAGTCTAATTCTAGGTGAATACTGAATACCTTAATGACCAAAGAATGGATCTAGTGAGAATCATCACTGACCCCAATATGACCGATTTTTAGTTAGAGGAAAACACATAAATCCCTTTATCACAAGATTCATAATACAACAACGTATGTATTTTTCATTACACAACATATGCAATCAGTATTCCCTTATCCCCCAGAGTGTTGAAAGAATGAAGTATTAAGATATGTTAAGTAGATTGTACACGTGAGGCTTCTAATTTACACACAAGCTCTACAAAACTATAACACAAACTCAAATCATTGTCGTCTTCTTCTTAAATGGCCGAATCAACGTGGCGGTTGAGTCAAAAAGGGATTACCAGAAGTCCTGAAGTATAAAGAATCAGAGAGTATTTGTATTAGATAATTCAAGTTGAGTCAGATTTGTATGGTAAAAATTGCTCTGGGAACTTCGTAGCTTACCTTAGGACAAGTCCTGGCTTCTGAAGAAGCTTGCTAGGAATTTGGCCAGTTAGGTTATTGTTTTGCAAGAACCTAATTATCCACAAAACATACATACCTAAGTCAGAAATTCATGTCCATGGCAACAAAATGGTAACAATGCATGATGTATAGGTTCAAATTTTATCATTTTTGTGTGTTAAGGTTGAAGTTTCAGAACTATGAAACTGAGTATATAGAGGAAACGTGATTATAGTTATAGTGGTATAGAGCATTGTTTACTATGGCCTTTGAATATTAAAAAGAAAAGCTAAAAGACAAAAGGGCTTGATGCTAAAACAAAAAGGGCTAACTGTTGTATTACTGAATGAATATTATTATGTCTTTTCCATCCACAAGGCAAGAATCTTGAGCAGAATAAGCAGACAGTATGCAACTTATTCTAGAGAAGCATTCAAACCAATAATCAGCGGACCGTATAAGTAATATGAGAATGAAAACTTACAGCTCTCGCAAGTGTGGCACTCCACCGAAAAATGTAGGAATTGTTCCACTGAAACGGTTGTCTTCCAAGTGGCTATAGGAAAAAAGGGGATGAGATTAGCTTATGAGTCTCTGTTCAATTGCAGCCTATCGTCATTGACAGGCGCAAATGTACAGCACAAGTAGTGAAATAAAAGAATTATCCACTTACACTGATTCCAACAATCTGAGTGAACTGAAGTCAGGTATACTTCCCGTGAGTGAATTGTTTCCCAGCCAACTGTTCAAAACACACGAACATCAATTGATGTTTTTGACATTCAGACATATAACTTAACTGTTCACTGCTCAAGGTACTTACATGGAGGACAATGCTGTTAATTTGGAAACTTCAGGTGCTAGCGAACCTGAAAGGCCCATATTAGTCAAGTTCCTGGGAACAACAATGGATTAGAAAAGTGTCAGTAAATCTCAAACTGATGCATCAAAAAACGCAGATGGTACAATTTGGCAAAGTTCCAACTCACAAAGCGACTATGCGAATTCGGGGGCCTTCAGAGCAGGTAACTCCAGACCACGAGTAATTTTTAGGCATACAAGGATCCCCGTTCCAATCAACTGGTGCGTTCTGGAAACTGCTTTTAATAGCATTCAGAGCAGTTACTGCAGAATTAAGAAACACAAAGTCAGCAAATTGTCAGCAGTTAATCACATATCAAACTACCTTACAAAAAAAAAAAAAAAAAATTCAACTATTCAGCGTTGTTATCAGTCCTACCATCTCGAACAAGAGTTTTCAGTCCAAGACGTATCAACTCAAACATTTCACCACCATTGATAATAGGGGCAAGGTTTGAACCACTTCTAGGACTTAGAGTTAACGTTGTGAGACCTTCAAGAGGCCACCTGCTTGCAAAGATAACCGCACCAGCTGGAGTGACAGACAGATCTTTATAATATGTTATACCATTGACAGAAACATCGAAGACTCTTGATCCATCGCCCAATGAGTCAGAATCATGGGCAAAGTATAGCGCAATGTAGTAAATAGACTTTGTCAAGGGCATTGGGGGCCATGTGAACTCCAAAGGTTGAACCTGGGTAGCTCTTAGATCTGTGTTGAATATCCTCGAAGGCGGAAGGTTCCAGAAACCAGAAACCTCTACTTTCCTATTGTTTGGTACTGTCGAGTTCAGGGAATAAGGCTCCCAGAACCTATCAAACTGATCATCTGGAAACCTGAAAGCAACATATATTTGAATGGTTCCAGATGAATAAGAGGAATGTCGATACATAAAAGGTGAACATACAGAGTTTATCAAACCATCCCTACTATTGACTACATTGCTTTCATTTCGAAAGATTCAAAGTGCTTCCATTTATCGGAAGATTTAGCATCCAAGGTACCAATTTTCTGGAAAACAAGTCGCCTAACTAGGTAACAAAAACAAACAAAAACGTAGTGAACTTACCTGATGATTGGTCCGCTGTATCCAAAAGCATGCCTAGCAACAAGACTTAGCCCGGAAACGCCGAAATCAGTGGAATTGTAAAGAGTACCATCTAGCCGGACGACCTCCAAGGCTGAGATAAATGGATCGGAAGTTGTATAAGAATTCGAAGCAATGCAGACGCTTATGGATTTCCCCTGCGCCATAAAAACCCCTTCGTAGTAAGAGGCGAGACCGTCGGCGTAATCGGCTGTGGTATTGACGACCCCCCAGAACGTCCCGTCGACAATCTGATCGAATACCGGCGGCGGAGTACCTTTTCCGTTAACTCCGCCGTAGTAATAAGTCGTCCTGATCATGTACTTCCAGCCGCGGGAGACGTTCATCACGTAGCAAAACTTGCGACGAGTGCCGTCGAGGTTAAGCGGGAAGGATCTGACGGTAAATAAAATTTCGTCGAGCACTTGATCGGAGACGTTCCTGCGTGTTCCGCTGGAGACGAAATTCTCGTCGGATTGCCATCGCCGGCCGGAGATTACGGATGAGGCGGAGGCGCCGCAATCGATCAGAATCGCTAAATTAGAAATCAGAAAAATCAGAAATCGGAAATCAGAAATCAGAAATACGAATACGCAATGGAACAAAGAGAATGAGAGAGATGGTGGCAATACCCGAGGGAGGAGAGGGCTGAGAAAGAGAGGAAGAGATGAGGGAGAACACGGCGAGGAGGATGAGGCGGAGATGGGACATGGCGGCGGAGACGGTGGTTGAGAGGCAGTTAGCATAAAAGAGAGAGAGAGAAAAGGGGTTTTAGGTTGGAAGAAGGAGGGGTTGACCCTCCAGCTCCAGAGATGAGGAATGAGAAAAAAAGCAGAGAATTAGAGGAACAGGTCAGAGAGGAAGGAGACGAAGATGTTTATTTGTATTCGGAATTTCAGATTTTTGCCTCTAAAAAATAAATCTTTATTCCGTTATTTCTGTTGCGGTCTATATATGTGAGAATTTTTGGGAATTAAACCGGCGGTAAAGACTATTTATCCAGTACTCCCGGTTCGAGTCAGTCTTAAGTTCTTAACTTTTTATACTTTCCTTCAAATTTCTGATTAATAATTTCTTCAAACTAAAACATTACATATGGGTTTGTTAGATTAGGTAATGATGGTTGAAAAATCAATCAAAGCCTTACTATCTTCATCTTTCTTTTTCTTGCACTTTTTTTTGTTCAAGAACTAATATATATTTCTTCCACATTTTATTGGCAATTGTCATTTCTACTGGTAATACTCCTTTCCAATGAATAAATTTTAGATTATTTGGAGGCATTTTATAATACCAAGCAACGGATTGACACTTGTTTATTTTGTACTATTTTAGTCTTACATTATTTTTTTTATGTGGACTTTCTAACAAGTTATTTGCGGAGATAGTAAATTTCTTTTGTCAATTTCGAACCGAATCTCATGTTTCGGACTGGTAATAAACTCAATTTGAATCAAACTTGCTTTTATACTAGGTTAAGGTTCCACTCAAAACTAATTTACCGTGAATGAATTGACATATGTTTTATATATATTATTTTAGATTTCTTTTCTTTGATGTAAAATTCCTAATATCATTAACTTAAATATCTTAAACTTCAGATTATTTGGAGGCATTCTATAATAGTTTACGTTTCCTCACTTTTCTTTGCGTCTTCAGTGTGCATTAAAGCTTAGGATGCAAAGCGTGCTCGTACCTTTCAAGATTTCATTTCATGTGCTCGCATTAATAAAATGGAACATATGGTATCTCTTTGCATTTTTTTCAAAGCTCAGACACGTCTACTTTGTGGCCGAGCACAACAGTCTAAAAAGCCTCTAAAATATTATTTATTTAGTAAAATATCGTTAAAATAATAAAACCCACTAAAATGAAATTTGAGATGTTGTTAGGATCAGCAGAGGTGTAGAAGGATAGTGAATGCTAAGACAATGATTATTTTTAGTTTTAAAACATAAACGCTAACTATGATAACCGGATAAGAGAATCCAAAATAAATCAGTACCCAATCTTCACAAAGGAGTTTTGGTTCTAAGAAGAATTGAAGCATTTTACATACCAATTTGTGAAGTTTTGAAGACACAAGAGAGAAAGCAGTCGCTAGCAGAGTAGTAGACACAGAGTTAGTTCTTAACTTAGACTCTTTTATAAGTTAGTAATGATCATCGTCGTCATCATTCCAAATGGTTCACTGCTTTGGTTGATTTTGTCATTCTAAAGTACAACTTGTACAAATTCAAGGTTTAACCGCCAAGATGCCTTGAATTTTTAGGTTGCGACGTGCAAGTCCGGTTTGGTCCTGTGGGTTAATTCAAGGTTAATCGCTAAGTAATAGAAGAAAAGAACATGTAGGATCATAAACCTTAAAATGCTTATAAAACAAAAGAAAATAAACTTAAATCTCCCAAAAGTAAGACGCTTACATTATCATCTTTTCTAGACGGAGGCTGAATACTCAGCTTTCAATACTTGGGAAACTTGTCTGAAGCCCAATCAGATCTTCCTAAACTCAGAGAAGTAAGTACTTTTGAGTCCGGAACATCTTAATTTCATATCCTTCATCTTCAGAACTCTCTTCAAAGCTCTCTACATGCCTTCTTTTTATACGTTTAGGTTCTTGCCACTTGTCAATCTCCATAAGAATCTCATCTCTTAAAGCTCTTCCTTTTGCCCCCGAAGAGTCTCCTCTAGCAAAATCAACTCTTGCCGCTAAGTAAATTTTGCGGCCAAGAGCTCACAAGCATCCAACCGAAGCTCAGGAGGCGTGTTTCGGACAATCTCTGTCTCCTCTAAATAACCCACAAGAGACCCAACAATACTCTTCTTCCTCTTGTGACAAGCAAGTTCAACATTACAAGTAGGAGGCGCATTAGCAAGTGCTGATAAACCTCCAGCACTTACCATGAGCTTGGCTGCAACTTTACTTCCCACAATCGCAGACAGATTCGGTGCGATATATCTCGTTTTGATTTCGACAGAGTCAAGGACTTTTTCCTTCGAAGAATCAAGATCAAGAGCTCGATCACACGCCTCTATCGTCTGCTCCAGAACATCTTTTGGAAGTGGCTTCCCACATGTTCTTGGAGCAATAAGCAAAACAGCCATGATCATACCTGATGGAAGAAGGTCTTTTAGATCAACGAGGTCTAAATTCGTCTCGTTACCTATTCTTTTGACAACACGAGCATAATCGAGTGCGTGAGGTACAAGAAATTCCAGGTCTGGGAATTTGAGCCTGTAACTGTGACGAATAAAGTTGTGGATGGTGACAATTTCCTTGTCGATTTCAACTAATAGCTTATTGCAGTCGACGATTAGCTTGTATTCAGAATCTACAACCTCTTCCACTTTCTGCATAATGTCTATGAATCTCTGAGTTTTCTGGAGCGTACCAAGATCATCGTAGTTAAGGGAAGTAACAATCTCTGAGTCTTCTTCTTCTTTCTCCTTTTGAGCATCATTCTCTTCTATTTGTGTTTGGTTGTCAGATAATTCATCAAGGTCTTCGAGGAAAGAATCTTCAAGAGTTGCCATATCTTCTCTACTTCGAATGCGGAATCTCAGTGTGTCAAACAAACAAATAAATCGTATTTCCCTTGTGATTCTATTTCTATGAATGCTTTGGTATTGTTGTGTTATCATATATACAGGAGAGAGTCCTAAACCGATCCAAACTAGAAAAGGAAAACTGGTCTTCCTTTTCAATTCGGAAGTAGGACCCTAATTTTATAAATTTTGCCTTATTTCAGGTTTTTCTTTTGAGAAATTCAGAAGTTAGGGAAATATCGGAAAGTGTGAAAGTTGAAGGATCAAAGTTTGGAAAAAGAAGAAGAAATTTTGGATGTCATAAGAGGGAGTTTATAACGGAAGTATTTTATGTGAATATTAATAAAATAATTCCTTATCCTATTTTCGGAATTTTTTTTTGGTCAGAGGATATTTGTTTATAAAGTTTTTATACGGAAATTATTTATTTTAAGTGGATTTCATAATTTCTATGTAATGTCCTAAACTCTTCAAATTTTATTATAAATGAAATCTTTCAAGATTATAATCATAAAGCTATCATTCTTTTTATGACATATCATTTTAGTAAAATATTTACTATTGGATAAATTAATTTTTAAAAATGGCTTAAACATATCAGTCCAATAACACATTATTTAATTTCAAAGATATATTTTGTCAACATCTTGAAGATCTTAAATTCAATAATTAATAACAATAGATTTTGTTGGAGTTTAGATTTTGTGATCCTATAAATACCTCTATAATTATTGTTTTTAAAAACCTTATTCTTTACGGTTATTTAAGAGATAGGCTTTTGGTTCACATGAGAGACAAAAATTAAAGGAGTATAACCGAGGAGGAGGCTATAGAGGAGAATGCATTTAAGACTTGTCCTCATATGAAACAAATTTGTGACAATAGCATAAAAGTTGGAGTTTCTGTGAGCAAAGCATTTTCAAACTTCAATTTCTTGACTGCAATTAACCTAAGTTATTCCAATCTAGAGAATGAAGGTACTATAGCTCTAGTAAAAGTTCTCAAGAACTCTGCTTCATCTCTTAAAGTCTTAGAAATGGCTGGAAATAACATAACCGATGAGGCGGCTCCAGATATCGCAGCTTGTTTGGCAGCAAAGCGACAACTCAAAAAGTTGAACTTGTCTAAGAATGATCTAAAAGATGACGGATGTGTTGTGATTGTAAAGAGTATGGAAGATTTGGAGTTAGAATATGTTGATTTGAGCTACAATGACCTGAGAAGAGAAGGAGCATTGGGCTTGGCTCATATTGTTGTCAAGAAAGAAGGTTTCAAGATGTTGAACATTGATGGGAATATGATTTCAGTTAACGGCATTGAGAAAATTAAAGAGATATTTAAGAATTGTTCTAAGTTACTGGGACCCTTGGATGAGAATGACCCTAATGAAGAAGAACAAGAAGATGATGAAGAGAAGGAAGATAATCTGGATGATGATGATGATGATGATGATAAAAAGTTGCAAAGAGAGATGAAGAATCTTGAAGATTTTGAAGATGAGTTTGTGAGTGTATTTTTCTTTTATTAGTTTGTATTGTACTAATAGAGATTTGGGATTTGGGATCCGATTATTTCAAACGGAAATTACGTCTTTTCTATATATGAGAAAAATGTTGTGTTTGAAAATGACGTACACAATAATTTAACATATAAACATAAAAACATACGTGTAAAATGAAATACGTTTGCTGGAAAAATAAACACAAACGAAATTGAGAAGAAAAGAAAAAAAAAAACTACTTTTGGATTTGGTTTTGCTGCTATACGTTTATTTTGCCAATTGTAAAACTTAGAAAGGCTCAAAAATTGAATTGTCTCTTAGTTCTTCTGAACAAAATATCACATATGTTTTCTTTCCGATGAAAAGGGTTTCGATCCCAAATCTAGAATCGTTCTACAAAAGAAGCATAACTTAATGATACCTTAAAAAAAAAAAAAAAAAAAAAAAAAAAANNAAAAAAAAAAAAAAAAAAAAAAACTAAACTTAACCCGCGACCAATTAAAATAAATGTATTACATGTTAGATTGGCATAAGTTACATTGGCAAGAAGAACATCTAAACACTTCTAAAAACACACAGACAAGTAGAAGAAGAGACCAAACTCAATTTAGATCTCACCTCATCTTTCTCAGTTTCTTCTACTTCCATTGGAACTTTGAGCTCTAGAGTCAGACGAAGAACACGTAAAAGAGTATCTCGACCTTTTCTTCTTATGAGTATTCCACTTGAATATTGCCTTTTCTTCATTCTCTTCTTCACCTTCTTCTCTTTCTTCTTCTTCTTCAGATTTCTCTACTCTCTGTTTCCCACTCATCTCCTTCGCTCCTTCTTCTTCCTCTTCTTCCTCCTCCTCACTCGTCCCATCACTCACCATTTGGATAGGTTCTATCGCTTTTTTACTCGTTGGTGTCTTTGTGTTACTTGCGTTCTCCTCTCTCCTCTGTTTCATAGAGATTTTTGACAGGTCTTCACCGCTCTCCACGGCTTTCATCCACTGTACCTCGCTTAGTGAGTCGCTATAAACAATTTCTTTACGTTTTCGCTTACCTGTGACACTCCCAAAATGGTATTTTGAGCTGTTCGACTTGTCATCTTGGCTCTGTGTAGTGTATGCCCACTCAGGGACTTCCTGCTCTTGCATCAGACGGGCTCTGTAATTCTCCTTCCTTCGTCTCTCCTCATCCATTCGCTCAAACATCCAAAATTCATCCTCAGTACGAGCCGCGAGCCGGTTTATTTCTCTCTCACTGGGGACATCAGTCCCGAGTGAGCTTGTTCCTTTGCGCATGATCTCTTCAAGCATCTCTCTTCTGTCTTGTGCTGTTGATATAATCACAAAACCCACATCAAGAAATTGACCATTTTAATACACGAAGCAGAAGCCATCACATTGTCGTTTCGGGACAAACTTACCAGTGGAAGTTGTGTTGAAAAGTCCAGCTTGTATGACTTTGGCATCAATGCCCATCTTTTGCTTAGCACGTTCCAATATTACTTCTTCAATGGAGCCAACACTAACCAGAACAAACACTCTGACTTCCTTCTTCTGCCCTATGCGATGGGCTCGATCCTCGGCCTGTTGGTCCATTTGCGGGTTCCAATCACTGTCAAAGATAATGACAGTGTCTGCAGTTTGCAAGTTCAAACCGAGACCTCCGGCACGCGTGCTTAGAAGAAACATGAAGTAGGGAGAGTCTGGCTCGTTGAATTGCTTCAGTAAAAGCCCTCTTTGATCCGTCTTTGTGGTTCCATCGAGTCTGAGGTATTTGAAGTCATTAAGTGTTAAGTAAATCTCGAGAACATCAATGAGACGGGTCATTTGGGAGAAGAGAAGAATTCTGTGTCCGGCCTTGCGCAGTTTGGGAAGGAGACGATCAAGGAGCTCAAACTTCCCCGAAGCTCTCACAATCTCCGGTTTCTTCCACATGTTGTAGTCTCCTCCAACAAACAGATACGGGTGGTTACAACACTTTCTTAATTGCATCGTTAGATTTTGCAGACTCTTTGATTTCCCAGATCCTGCACATTACGATTACGTTTGCATAAAATCAGCTTTACTCTCTGATTCATTATCTTTACCTTAAAGATGAGTGCAAAAATTTGGAGTTGGGTATAAGTGAATTAAGACACAAACCTGTTTGAAGGCCAACCCTGCCCATGTCTGTAACTTGTTTGTAATACACTTTCTGCCACGCTGACATATCACACTTCAATATGACCTGTGTCTTTCCAGGAAGGAATTTCTCTACTTCGTCCTTTTTTCTTCTCAGTATAAACGGCCTTATAACCTGAAAGTGACAGAGAGTGAACTAACATTGAGACAACATTGCATACAGAATTTCAAAGAGATTGAAGGAGAAAGAGCTGCAGAACCCACATGATGAAGACGGTGGATAATCAACAGCTCCTCTTCATCCGTAAGACTGACATTAGCACGATCAGCAAAAGGAGCATTAAACCATTCCTCGAAGTTCTGAACCGAGTTGAAGATGTGAGGAAGGAGAAAATTAAGCAATGACCATAGTTCTTGAAGGCTATTCTGTATGGGTGTCCCGGTTAACAGAAGTCTGCGTTTTATACGATAGCTGCATCCAGGATAAACTTTTGTTAGAAAATATACTCAAATTCCTCAGCATTCTTGAGGAGGTAGATTAGAGTAGCCATAAACATAATAGTTAGCTAACATCATTTCGGAAATATTGATATAGAGATGTACCCTGTTACTAGAGTCTTTGCGAGAGCAGATTCGTGGTTCTTCAGCCGATGTCCTTCATCAACAATCATGTAGTACCAGTCAATTTTCTTCAAAAATGCTTTGTCTCTCATGATAAGATCATAGTGGGTTATCAACACGTTAAATTTTCCTTCTCCTGCAATTTTTTCCCTTATTGCTTTTCTTTCCTCTAAACGTCCATCATAAAGAAAAGCCGCAATGCTGTCATAGAACAGAATGTATGATATTCAGACTCTTACCAGTGAAAGTGCCCAGCAACAAGAGAAAAAACTGTTTGCCACATACCTTGGTACCCATGTAGCAAACTCGTTTACCCAGTTTGGTAGCACAGCTTTTGGAGCCACTATCAGATAGGGCCCAGGGACACCTTTATTCTCCAGAAGATATGCAATCAACGAAATTGTTTGGATAGTTTTTCCCAAACCCATCTCATCAGCTAAAATTCCGTTGAGGTTATTGTTGAATAGAGAGACCATCCATTGGAGTCCTTCTAATTGGTAGGATCTTAGTTCCCCGCCTTGTAGAAGGGAAGGCTGCTCCGTCACCTATTAAAAGTACATATTGCTACTTAAATCCATTCGTCTCTGAGATGGCGGCGGTTTAAACAATTAACCGTACTGCTACTAAATGTACCATAGACATTACCTTCTCTTGTATTGAATGGATAGCAGAGTTATACTGCCTCTGGCCTTCTAGTAAATCATTAGAGTCCTCATTATTGTCAGACTCAGTGATATCAATATCCTGATCAGGAAGCAAATCCTGTAATGGTTCACTTCTTGGAGCATCAAGTTCAGATAAATCAGACTCTGAGTCTTTCAGTAGATCAATGCCTTCCGGAAGTTTAGCATCTTTCTGACGCTGAACAGCAGCTCCCAAATTAGCAAGGAGTTTGTTAGTCTCCTCTAGAAGAGTGGTTAGTCTTTCATTCTTACTCTCCTTTACTAGTTTCATGTATGCCTCTTGATCATCGGATTTAAGGGCCATGAGCCTCAACTTTTCAGCACGGGTGGCACGTTGTCTTTGTCTCCCATGCCATGCCTGTTAAATAATGTAGGTACAACAATATATTTTATAACTTTGTACATTGATAACGATAGAGTTAAGAACTGAATTCAAAACCAAAACCTTTATTAAGATAGTAGAAACAACTCCCAAAGCCTCAAGTCTCACAACCAAGACTTCATCTCTATATATATAATAAAACGTAAAAGCAAACAACCTAGGAAAAGGAAATAGAGAAATAGAAACCCTAAACTAAACAGTTTTCTAAATCGATAAATAGAAATGTCAATACAAAAGGAAATTATCCTAATAAAAAAGTAGGTATAATATTACAGGATAACTGAACTATCTTCACCATAAACACGTAAGTAACTGATATTCATACCTGCACACCATCATTTCTTTGTCTACGGCGTTTTTGAGTCGCTTGAATTTGCAACTGGAATTCACGAACTGCATTGAGCACTTCTGCAAAGAATTTTCTCTTGGCGGTTTCAATCAGATTCTTCTCCTCTTCTTCTAAACGCGATAACCTCTGAACAAAGACTATGAACACATCAGCGATGCAAAGCAAGAATTTATCATGTCATATGCACTAGAAAATAGAAACTGTGTAAAGTTTTCATTTCACTTCTATATAATCCATCTGTAGAGGAGTTCCTAACAAAGCAGAATCAAAGTAATACATTTTTACAAATGTCTATTTGTACTGCTAAGATATACGACTCATAGTTCAAAAAGGAGCCTTATATCATTTTTGCCACTCAATTGAAAGACTTCATTTTCAGAGGCTAAAACAAAATCCAGGAACGCAAAAATTGCACCAGGATAGCTAGTTGTAAGAAAGTAAATGACCTCAGCATCACGTTTCTTTCTGAACTGATCATCAGCTTCCATAGCAAAAGGATCTCCAACCCCATAAAATGGACGAGGCAACCGCATCATCCCCCAGTCAAATAGTTGGCTACTGACATCTGAACAGTTCAGACGTAGCCAGAATTCCGAGCTCACCTCGGCTCGAACCTTGCATTGCATTTCTCGTAGCTGCAACTCACCAAGGTACAGTGTCAAAGATGTCACAAATCAAACAACATCACATAATAACAAAGATCATTGAGAGCATCCGGCGGTAATGATACCTTTAGCCCATAAAGCTCAAGTAAGCATTTGCCCTGCAAGTCTTCGCCTCTCGTGGAAGGTAATTCTGATATAAGCACAAGAGTAAGCATTCCTCTAAATGGTTTTATTAAAGATTTGATATTATTGTCAAGAAAAAAAAAAATAGTTCATAATGATTTTACAGTCACAAAAATCACAACTTGCGATAATTTGAAGTAAATCAGGAGAATAAAATTGGATTATATAACCTTCAAGTTCAGATAAGCGGCGTTGGATATGACTGTTATTCCGATTATCCAGTAATTCTCTCAATCGAGAGCCTGATTCACAGTTTGGTCTCTGCTTCAAAAGTGCATCCTCGAACTCGCCCATCAAATCACCTCCAAAGGGAGTATAATTATTCCCCTACAAGACAAAGACCAACCACAAAATCAAAGCAAAAACCTTTACACTTGTAATGGACAACAAGCCACTGAAGATATCTAATTTCCATATAAACTCGAAAAGGAGAAACTTTAGAACCAACAAACTCGAAGCAAAGCTCCAGAAACAAATCACAGGACCCACAAAATCGATTGAACCCAAAAACGAAGCACAAAACAAAAAGGGGCAAACACAAAATCTAGGGCGAGGCTCGAAGGAGGGGAAAGAATGGCTTACAGGCGGCGAAGGAGGCGGCGGAGAGAGGTCGGAGGGAGAGAGAGAAGAGGAGGCGCCATGGTAGATTGAAGAAACGGCGGCGAAGAGGTGAGGAGGCAAAGGAAGGTCGCGAGAGATGTAATTGAGAGCACAGATCAGAGACTTGGTGGTCTCCACAGGATCCTCTAGAGAATTGCCGCTGCTCTCTTGTAGCTGCTGAGCCACCATGGCGGGAACTTGTATCCGCCTTGGATTTCAACAACTATCAAAATTGATATTTTTTTTTTTGTTGTCTTGTTTTTTTTTTTTCTTTTCAGTTTTCTCAAATCTCTCTCTCTCTCTCTCTCTCTCTCTTTTGCCTTAGACACACACCCGAGCGACCGAGACAAAGATGAGACGGAGAGAAATTGGATTCTGATTTACCAATTTAGGACTCCGTTAATAGTCACTCACCAAACACCCCCTTCCTTTCTTGTTATATTTACATAATTACCACCCCCCCCCCCCCA
>OVAY01000516.1:18822-54827 GCA_900406395.1 Kernera saxatilis
CCCCCCCCCCCCCCCAATATTAATGGCCCATTTGTTAAGAAATGGGCCTGACAATTGATATTATTGGGCTTGAAGAGGATTTTATTATGTATTGATTTGTCTCGTTCCGATCAAATGGAGCGTACCGTTCGGGTAGGTCACACACAATCCATGTTGGACCACGTTAAACTAAAAATTTGAAATTCTTGAAGAAGCACGTGGTGACGCACGTGCAATTCCCACAAAGAGGTAATAAGACAACACCGACAAAATAGATGAGTAATCTCTAGTCGAATTTCTAAATTCTGTTACTCAAAATCTTATTTTAATTGTGATGAGTTAGTCACATTTTTTGGGCTCGTCTCGGATATCGTAGTTTGATTGCTGTTGGGAGATTTTGTTCCCTAGAGATTCTCGGAAATCGTAATATATATCTTGTTATAGACACATACATGCATGCATAGTATGATTCATCATTGGATTAATCACTTTCAATGTCCCAATTGTAGATGTTGTCCACTAATGAAAAATCCATGTTATTGTCTCTTGTTATCTTGTAAAATTTCCAAAAAAAATTGGGCAAGATTGGATGATTCGAAGGACCCTTGTTCTAGTAATGGAATAGATCGATCTGAGTATCCATGACTGTGTTTGTTCGTTTCAATCAGTATTCTTATCCAAACTAGCTAGTCTTAAAATAAAAGCCTTTGTTTTTTTTTACATATAAATTGACATCTACTTTGTGAAAGTTATAGTTTGCTTGGATGATATGTGAGTGAGACAATAGTAATGGATGAGAATGATATTTTTCATGTGGATGTCATGCTTTCAACAAAAGCAAAGGAGACAAACAATAACTCTATGTGGCCAATGCATAAATTCTATACATATTCTGTCTACCTAAATATATATGTGAACTCTGTTAACCAATAGTTCATTTACATGTGTAAGCATTGCTTATATATAAGCTCAATTTATAATTTAATTTATGGTCAGAATTTAAAAGTTTAAGGAGTGGCTCATAAAGGCTCCACTAACATAGTCAAAAAGATGGTTTTTGCTTATGCAAATCATTTTGAGCCATGAGATGTACACTTTGGTTTAGCATCATGTGTTGAGATTCGATATATAGCGCTCAATTAATTTTGGGATGATTAAATTTGTTCGGTACATTTTTTTATTTTTCTTGGGAAATTTATTTTCGAATAAGTGCGAAATCCAGCACCGTATTATCCGCAAAAAAAAATTGGATCTTTGTAAAGCGATATAGAAAAACGCTTTCAAATATGCTAATTCATATCTAGATTTAATATGCATACTCTCGTTTTAACATTATAACCACACTATTGATAGTTTGGTACATACATCAAAACGTAAGGCTTAAGTTTCTGTCTCCACTAAACTTCAAGTGGTATGACGTATTCTTTTGCCTTTAGATCCTCCATTAGTTGAAACAAATAACTAATATTGATGGATAACGATTCAAGTTTCACTCTGTTTTTTTTTTTTTGTGTGTGCATCATGGGGCTTTTGTGACATGACAAGTCAAAATATTTTCGTATATAAAATTCTCATACTTTAATTTACTTGTGTCGCCTGTCGGTATTCACTTAATAATTGTAAAATTTAATTAATATAATAAAAGCATCTTTATGTAATAGGACACAATCAGAAAGTAAAAGCATGATCGTTAGGACCACATGTGGTGATCAAAGACTATATTTGTAGATTGATATTTGTCGACAGATTACGTCTGCAGGTCAGCTCCTTTTTCCACCTTTTCTTGATTAAATTATGTCATAACTTTTTACTCTCATGCTTACGTTATAGAATCCTCTATTTTTAATTATTTTATAGTATTCATTCCAATACTGTATCAAACTAAATCATGAATCATTTCATTCTTGATTTCCTTCATTACAGGAGTGTTGAGTTGTGGAGCGTAATTGTTTTGGATTTACTGGTTAGTAGTGTTACTCTACGACCGGACTGTACATTGATCTACATGTTAGTTAAAGGATGCTCATTATAAAGACATTTTGGGTATTTTAGAACTATGTTAGTTTGCCATGAGGTTTGTTCTCTTTGTTTAAATCTTTGTCTTTTTTATTGTAGTAGAGTGAGAGAGCAAACAAATTAAAAGGTTCGGAAAAACTCCAAATTTGGCTATAGTGAAATTTGCAGCAGCGAAAAATGGACGTAATTTTCATGAAAAGCTACTATAAATCATGTGTATCTTTATTATTATTTTTGTTTTTATCGTTTTTTCTTCTGAATGTCAGATTTGGAATTCAAATCCTAACAAAAAAGGATTGGAAAACAAAATGAGGAATTTTCTACATGTTGAATGTGAAATGTATCATGCTTTCCTTCGCATCGTAACTTATGTTGCCAAAATCATTATAATTTTCTTCTTTCCAATATACTCATTCAATGTTTTCCAATCCTTTTTTGTTAGGATTTGAATTTTCGACTCATCATTTTAGACTGCACACTACAAGAAAACATGTCGAAAACCGACCAAAATTCCGACCAAAAAATCGGTTGGACTTTGATATACCAGATATCGTATTTAATTTAGTGGACTTTGATACTTGTAAATGTTCAAAATTAGTTAGTAATAAATGGAATTAAATTAAAAGTAATCGATAATGAATGAATTTGCTTTAAAAAAAAAAAGATATTGATTAGGTTTCATTTTTCTATACAATTGGAATTTATTTCACAAAAGTATGATAAGAGTTTCTTCATGCGATTCACAACAAGAGAAATTTATGTATATCACACTTTTGTTGTTCAAATCATCTTTGCATCTGCTTGGTAATGTGAATACACAAGTTCTGATTCACATACTTAGTGCACTGAGTAATGCGAGATCATCCACTTGGAACAATTGTAAAATGTACTACTAGTACTAGAAACTGATGAGTACTTATAAGTATTAGTACTAGTACTATAAATTATTTTGGAAAAGAAAAAACTGAGATCTACTTGTCATATATAATACATATCTAAGGTATCTTCGTACCAAACCACCTAGGCAAGGTCTCATCGAATTTTGTGAGAAACTATAATTTATGGATTTACTTGTGTTCATGTCTGCTATACACCTCAAAAAGTTTTGGTCTGCTAGCTAATTAAAGCGATCATAGATTATACAACACACAGTACACAAACTAAGAAAGCTTTTCCATTACAGGAAACACAGAATCTCAAAATCTCTCCCACTCTCTTCAAAATTAGGAACGGCACACATTTTCTAGCTAGCTAGCCTTTTTTTTTTGCAAGTTATACGGTAAAAGAAGAGGTTAGAGCCCAATTACTTTTACATGCTAAATTTGCTATGTTTACGATGAAGAAATACAACATTTTCGTGTTTTTGATCCAGTAACATTCATAAATTTCAAAAGAAAATAGGAATAAAAAACATATATTTGTTATGCAAGTTTTCAAAAATATTTAATAAATAATGTAGCATAGAATTATGATAAACATGTGCTATTTATATATGATTTTTTGTAGCTATATGTTTTAACTAGGATTATGTTTAAGAGTTTTCTAGGTTTTTTTTGGATTTTTAGGGTTTTTTTTTATAAATAGTATACTAAACTTAGACTTTTATCCAGGTCTATGGAAGGGTCCAGACTAATCTCCTGGGGGAGGTGCAGTCCACAGATTCTCTCCGGATATGCAAATGGGCCCGAAAGCATGGGTCCATATCCGTGTGGGTGTCCAGAAACAATGTGTTGTAATTTCACGCAGCAGATGGATCGAACCTGAAACGTATTGGCGTCCCAGACCCGTTTCCTTACCACCTGACCACAAGGTCTTGGACACCAGTTTTGAGTTTTTGATTAATTAATAAACAAATTTTTGAATATATAGTATTAGAATAGTATTTTTTTTATAATAAATCTACTGCGATCTCTAATTTTTTTTTTATAAGAAGGCATTCTTATTACACTAAACGAGTTCATTGTTGGTTATGCTATAAATATAAAAAGAAGACATTCTTATTACACTAAACGAGTTCATTGTTGGTTATGCTATAAATATAAAAAGAATATTTTAACTAACAAATGCAAACACAGTTGTTATTGAGCATGGTTTGTTGTATACATTATGTCATCACTCACATGGCTTAGAGTTAAGGAAAAGCTAGCTAGTGAGTAATTAGTGACTTTAGGGCATTAATTTACTTGTAAAAGTTGTATGCAAGTGTTGTTTTGTCCCTTTCTTTTTCAGAAAGAATAGGGTTTTAATTAGGGTTTTTTCGTACATTACACAGCGTGAGCATCTGAAAAACAGTAAAGATATAACAGCGAAAGTGATAGTGGGGAATCAATTGCTGATTCACGAGTCTAAAACTTTGTGTCTTCATAAGCTATTCCGTACGATTTTGTAGGGGTAACATGGGTTGGTCCGGTTGGACATGGAGAGGGTAAAAGCAACTTAGTGTTGGCTAGCCAAAGAGAAAAAGGACAAAGTTTGATGTTAACTTAATCCAACCTGGATTACTATTTATAACCATAATGTCCTGAATTTGAGAGAGAATATTCCAAAGTAGAAACCTAGGGTGGCTTTCTTCTATTCGTCTTCTTTCATAAGCGGAAAGTTATGAATATAATTTTAGACCTATATAATACTTACAGATCTAAGATGTGCGTATTATGTTTTTGATAAAGGTCTAAGATGTATTCCAAAACCCATCTTTAGAATACGACCAGAGCAGAAAAATAAAAACACACACCATTTGTAATTGTTGACTTTAAATATAAGAGTTACGTCCATTTATTATCGTTACGAAATTTCATTATGATCAAACATTAAGAGTTTATATTTTTTTGTCTTTTCGTTTTATCTAATGAAAAAAACAACAAAAAAATAATACATAAGGATAAATCTCATAACAAACGAATACATGCATAAAATACTTAAAATATCATTTGTGAACATTACTTATTATAATTTTCTCCTTGGAGATTCCGCTCCCTAGCTACAATCCATGGATTGAGAAGTTTACCACTCTCTCCAATCTTCACGTTAACATGACCGCTCAGATCGATCAGTGTCAGGTCCGATCTTGGAGACTTTACATTGTTAACAAGATTAGATTATACAATTCAACAAAATCAGCTGGTAATAATATTGAGACATGTCTTAGACGCAATTAACGTCGACGTATGTGCTAAAATCTAGATCTAGCGAAACTGAAACAATCTTCCTCTTAACCCGTTAAGATAACCCACTTATGTTTTTTGATAATTTGTTTGTTAATATAGTAATGTAATTTAGGGCCATTTTATATAATTTTAGGTCATAACAAGTGGGCGGAAAATGGGTTCTGTTCCTTGCATTCAAATACAGTGTTGTCGGGTGAGCGTGTTTGTGACACACTTTTGGTTTATTATAATTGTTTTTTTTTCCGTGGATGATGCATGCATATTTTCAGTTCACGAACATTCCTCTCTAGATGTTCACGCCTTCATTTATGCCCATAATCTTATATTAATTTTATTTATGTGGTTAATGAAAGAGATTTCAACACTGTTGTGCTGTTGTTATCATGTTGGTAAGTTGGGTTTAAGAATCGACAGGCACGCGAATCTTTTTTTCTTCTGATTAAACCGGCACACGAATCTTTTTGTTTATTACGTAGAAGAAACAAAGAGTCATTTTCATTATCATCATGGGGAAACGAGATTTGTTCATTGTCGGGTTCTTTTAAATTTTGGTAGGTAAATAGACATAAAGTTTGTTTCACACGAAGTTGTTTATGTTCATACAATTCTCTTAATAAATTTTGGTTTGGGTGGGTTCATACAATTCTCTTAATTAATATCCGCTTGTTTCACATGAAGTTGTTTATGTTCAAACAATTCTCTTAATAAATTTTGGTTTGGGTTCATACAATTCTCTTAATATCCACTTGTTTCACACGAAATTGTTTATGTTCTCAATTTCCCTTTATCAGTTGTCGCTAATATATTTCTTTGCTTTGTAATTTCTAAACAATGCCCTTTTAAGGGAAGAGTAAAGGAAATAATTAAAAAAAAAAAAATAGACATAAAGGAAAAACAAGATTGTACATTTTTAGTATACCATCGAAAAACGTTTAACCCGTTCGAAAAAAGCTCAGTAATTTCTACAGGATCTCAGTTGGTATGATTAGAAATAATCTTTAAATTCTTTTTTTTGGGTCTATATATGGTTCAAATAGATCATATGTATCAAAGATACTAGCTGAAAACAAAATTTTGGTACATTGCTCCGGACATATCTTTAACCTAGGTTTTATTCGGTTCTAGTTTAGGACATAAAGTAACAAAACTGAAACAAATTTAGCCACTTCGATTTATATTTCTTTTGCTTCAAATAAATATCGTTTTAGACTAATTTTTTTGTTTTAACATAAGTGTCGTTTTATGATTTCAATGTAATTTTTTGTTGAGAGTATTGTATTTCATTTTTCCCTACCCTAATTAAATGAATAAGTATTATTTAACTAGAGAATTCCAATAGTCAAATCAATGGCATAATAGAACATTTAGCTCTTTTCTTAATTCCTGTGAAAGTATCAAAACGATACTTAATTAAAAACAGATGGATGGTACGCTTTTAGTTATAGTTTATCAAATTTTTAATTAACATTTCTCTTTAATATAAAAAGTTCTAAGAATTTGAATTCCGTTTCCTTTTTATGGGTTTTTAGTTTAGTTCGATTTCAATTAAATATAAAGCTATTCTTGACCAATTTAGACTCAAAAACCAATATAGAGCTCTCAAGCCATATTTTCTTGATTTTACTACATTCATAGGAAACTCTCTTTGCCTTCTTTCTGGCCACATCACATGCACGAGGATCGATACTTCCTCTCCTCGGACTCGATCATATCTTTCGTTTTTGCTATTTATGAAAAAACTATGATTGACCAAGATTCCTTCATTTCTACAATTGTTTTCCTTTTACTAAATACGAATAAAGTTTATCTTTCTTAAAATATAAGGCATAAATGTTTTCAAGGTATATTACACAAACGGAACTGTACAATGACCCTATTCTATTCCTTCACCTATTAATGTATGTATTCTCATATACATTTTGTGGCATAAATAAATAATTTTCATTTGATTCAAGTGGTAGTGTGGAAAAGCTCTTTACCCACCATCTCTCTCTCTCTCTCTCTCTATGCACTATACTAAACATTCTTTCTCATTTTTTTCTTTATTTTTTTTAAAAAAGGTAACTTTTAGGCACTACAAATTAACACCCTCTCCCTCTCCTTATCCCTCAAATTCACATCCAAAGCCTCTCTCGTCTTCTCTCCTACTTGTCTCTCTCTGCTTCCTTGTTTCAACATAACAACAAAATCTCTTACAAGAATCTTCTTCTTAACTCTAAGCCATGGCAACTGTTGTATATCAAGGGTTTCAATCTTATTTTGAGTCTCAACACTTCGAGCCAAGAGCTCTAAGACTCAGACTCTCTTCTCCTAACAATCCTCTCTTATCCACACCTCTCAAATCCCATTCCATGGACTCACCCATCACTCCACAAGACAACACTACTACCACTAATGCAGCCTCCTTGTCCTCATCAGGTCCTAACTCGGGCTCTAACTCGGGAAGTTGGAGCTTCCTTGAGTCACTCTCAAACTCGAGCTCCGATGATGATAAAGAGAAGAAGACATTATTATCATACATTCAACCTCCATCTTCGCGTAGAACTCTCAGCGATGAGAGCTTAGCATTGTGCACTGAAAGCCTCGGGAGCGAGACCGGCTCTGATGTCATTAACGATCAAGATTTGTTCTCAAATTCATCCAAATTACAGGCCATGGAAACTAGAACGTTGTCGACAACATCAAGATCTTCAAGACAAGATAGGAAGAGGAATGCGATGGCTTCACTTCCACCTCCTTTGACAAGTATGAGAGGTTTTGATTGCATTCAAGTCAAGTCCCACCGTGAAAATGGAAGATTGGTAATGATGGCCACGAGAGCTCCACCACGTAATCGGTGCTTACAGGACCGAAGTAATGGCTGCGTCCGACTTGCCATCTTGATTGATTCTGATGACCGCATCGTAGAGTCAGAGACCAATGAACAAGAAGAAGATATAATCGAGACACCGAGAGATAACGAAGAAGCAGAATACAAGGAAGAAGTTAAAGAAGAAGAAATCGAAGTGATAGGTATTGAGAAAATTCAAAGATCCAAAAGATGCCATGAAGGGGATCGAGAGAACAGAGGATTTCTAAATTGGGAATCTTTCTGTGTGGCCACTTCCTAAAAGAGAATCTTTCTCCTCTTTCCTTTTTTGTTGTTTCTTTCTGATCTCTCTGTAATCACAGTTTCACACCCTTTTTTTTTCTCCCTGCATTTGTGTTTTCGTTTTTGTATAAATAACAGCCGTTTTTTTATATCACTCCCTAAAGATAAAATTAAATCCTGGATTACAGACTTCCGACAAAGACTTTCATTGTTAAATTTAATACGTAAATATTCGAGTTTGTGTTTACCAGTTAAAATATTATAAAAATACAAATAATGTTTTATCAACTGTTTGAGAAAAGGTATTCAGTTCGTTCGAAAAGTCTATACGGAAAACGAGAAGTAGAGTTTTGTTTTTTATTGAGTAAACGTTAGTAATAACAGAGTTGGAACAACAAGTAACCGCAAGATGCAGGATCTCTGCTAACTACTTCTAAGATTTCTCAAAGTCTAGTTTGCAGGAAGCGTCCTCTCTCTGTTATTGCCCTTGATTTTCGGATGTCCTTCTTCATTCACCTCTCCTCTTCTTATATAGGAGGTCTATTACGCTCTTCCTAATCCTTTTTAGAATATAAATCTCGAGTATATCTCCTTAGAGTTTATCGATTCGAATATTCTTGAACGGTCCAGATTTGGTCGTTTCCTAGAATATTCGATAAATCTTCTGGAACGGTCTAGATTTAGTCGATTCCCTAAATCTTATAATTTTTTTCTCTTTAGAAGCCTATCCCTCTTTATTTGATAACGTTGAGACCTTTAAAACAATTAACGGATTTGGCCTGTGACAAAATTATGCCCAACATCAACTATTTTCTGTAAACTGCATAAACATTTTTCTCTGCATGTGTAATAAAAACAATCATAATAAAACCCTACTAACTTAAATTTGACAATCTTATTAAAATGAAACAGAATATAGTAGAAGAAAAATTATAGAGAAGAAAATGAAAAGGGGAAGAAGCAAATTTGATTGTGTAGTGGTGCAGTGAACAGTTAGTTAATCTGGTTAGGTGAGTGAGATTCGATAAAATGGCCGAAGGAATGAAGTTTTGGGTCAGGACGATTGTTTACCACGAAATTGCCTTCATCATGGGAACACACATCACTTCCCTCTGTCTTTTCTTGATTTTCCACGTTTCTTTTCTTCTCAAATTGAATCATTATCATATCTCCAAGACTTAGTAATATTGTATTACAAATATAGAAGAATAATGTAAAATAGAGAAGGGGCTATAATGCAACAAAAAAAGAAAGAGAGAGAGAGAGAAGGGACTATTGTTCCGTACAATGACAACGTCACACATACTAAAAGCTCTCCGAGTCTCCGCCTCTGATTCCCTCAGCCTCTCTCTCTTAGCCCCACAGAAATAGGTTTTCACTAACTTAATTTAACAATCTAAATTGATTCAATTTATAAGAAAAATAAATACAAGAGGTAGAAGAACCATACCTAATGCTCATAAATTAAGAAGAGGTGCCATAGTTCAAAAAAAAAAAAAAAAGAGGGGCCACTTATAACAAATTTATAAATGAATCATACTTAATTCTATCAAGAATTATTAATCTCCTCAATCTTCGATTCAAATTAATTATGAATATAAGGCCAGAAATTCTGAGTTTTGAGTTATAAAAAAGAAGAAGAAATTAAGTTAAAGATGCTCGTAGCCAACATCGGTGAATTTAAGTCTGTGACCTATTTATTATATAATTTTAATTTCTTCTTAATATGTACCCCATAGGCCATACCTAATGTGAAAATATGTAGAACCACATCTTTTCCATAAAGGTCTTTACTTCTTTTTTATTTGTCTTCGACCCCCTTTTTCCACTTTACATTAATGGAAAGAATATAATGTTTCTTCACCAACATAATTAACAAAAAACAAAAAAAAATCGTATTCATCTTTTATTAGATTAACACGTCTAGTAAATAAGGATAATAGAAGATAATAGAAAGATTAAATTTATCAAATTAATTACCAACCTGTATGCATGGTTTTACTTAACAAAACAAAAGTATCGCATATGGTTTGCCTTAATTGTTGTCTATGTTTTGTTACATCAAACATAAAACTAATGTAGTGAGTGCCACGTAAAAGTCCACATCGAAACTCCCAAGTCTATTTTTTTTCTTTTCTTATGATGACTACTCCTTTGATACATATTTAAAATTGTAAATTATTAATTTATTTTTATAGGCTTTAACCCAAAAACTATTTTTTTCAATCTAATTTTAGTGGGGTTTGAATTTGATGCATACGTGATACGTGCGATCCTTTTCACGTTTCTTTTTCTGCAAAGTAGTTTGCATGGGATCTGCGTCTATCCATTTGCGCAATGATCATTTTATATTTAAACTTGGTATAGAATGAAAAAATATTAATTCGTCTTCTTAAAACCATTAAAATCAAAATAAGCGGACTATATTATCAAATCGATACATACTGTCGAATCCATATAGATGAAATATATCAAATGCAAAATTAAAATTTTGGATATTACGTTGATTCCATAAATTAACCGATTGTTTACGTTAGTAAATGATATTTTTTTAGATGTAAAAACGATTTTGCTAATTGAGTAATCAGTCAAATGAACTGTACAACTAACAACGAACAAACTAATTAATTTTCACTGCGTATAGAGGACTTGCACAAAAACTCCTACTTATTTACAAAAATATGGTCTCTCATAAACTACTCCAAAAAGTTTATATCCACGTTTGAATATATAAACGCAAAAGCCATAATAAGCTTACGTTCATGCCATGTCCAATTCCCACCCTTTTAAATCGATCTAATCCATTAGCCCTAATCAACTTGGTCTTATATGATTCATGACGCAATCCTTTATTTGGTCTGTTTCAAAATTAGGTCAGAGTTTATAATATACAACATATATGCGTATATTTATATATAAAGAGTGAGAGAATGCAATGCAAGTATGCAAAAAAGTGGAAATTTAGAGAAGAAATTAAATGACATCACGAAAAGTAGAATTGGGTATTTTCTTGGTGGCTAAGAAGAGCAAAAGGATTGGTGAGTGATATAAGAATGTGGACTTACAAGTGTTTACGCGCCCATTATGTCTTCTTCTTTCTCACCCATCCTCACTTCCCGATGAAAAGACTAATTTGCCCTTCTAAACCTTTTTTCTTTCAAATTAAACAATGAAATAAATTTGTATTTTTGTCTTCTTTGAGTAATAGTGGGATGCCTTTTGATTCTTTATGTTGTCGCTCTCTTTGACCGGTTAATTAATTATTAAATTAATTAACTAGTTCATGACTTTAATTAGTGAAACATCATAGAAAATATAATTTGCCAAAGTAGCAATAAACCAATATCATATTCATTTATATTCTTAATGGTAGACAGGCAGACGTTCGGAAAAGTAACTCCGAACATATTTAAGATCTGTAGATTTCTCAGGCCTAGACTAATTTTTGGTATTTTTGTAAATCCCTCAAAATATTAATCGTAACCACAAAAATTTGGATGTAAGATCTGCATTTCTTTTCTGATTCGGGTCATAACTAGTCAAAATACTATTTGACTGCATAAGCACTGTATCTTTTCATTTACATGATATATACTGAAATTTTTATGATCTCTATAACCAGTAAGGCTAATCAATTTTGGATTATATTTAAGCATTGTTTATACTTTTAGCTTGGAGAAATTAATGTTTGGTACCGAAATATATAATTAACCGTCTTTTTCTTAATTAATTAATAGCTTATTATATCACGTTTTTAAAATTGAAATTGAAACCTTTTCACATACATTGACAGATATTTTCATCAAACAGTGTATATTTTATTATTTTTAAAATTTCGGGTATCCCGGGGTCCGTGTCGCAGTGCAACATGGCGATCCACAACCAAATCGTAGCAATTGGTCGACTCTTGTCCTAACTTAATTGTTTTGTATATTAATTAAAACGTGTGCATGGTTTAAAGACGTTCATCTTCGTTTAATACATATACACATATCATAGATTATAATGATTAAGAAGAAACATAAATTTAAACCAACGAGGACCCCCCACAAGAAGTCGGGAGATTATAATTCTTGGACACGAATATCAAAAGTGTTTTTTTTAATAAATAAAAAAAGCATTCATCACAACGCATAGCCTTCTTTTTGTTGCCTTTAAAAAAAAAAATTCTAAAATTATATAATGGGATTTTTAATTTGATTGGAAAATCTCGATATTTTTGAAATATTTTGTCAACGAGAAATACTTGGTTTCCTATTATATTTTTTTATTATAGATAAGTTGTAAGAACACAGAAAAGAAAAAACAAAAATAAAAGTGACAAGAAAAGGAGGATCTCGCTCTCTATCTCTCAAATCATTAGATAGGGACTTGTCGAGAACGTACACAAAACGCAAAAATTCACATGTCCTTCTCTTTTCTTTTTATTTGGGGATATATATAAGTGTATCTACAAATGGTCAAGACTTCAATCAAATACGGTCCAAACACTGAAAAAAAGACGAAAGCACAAAATCTTAATGTTGATTATTAATAGATATGGAAGAGGGAAAATCAAGAAGATCTTCATGTTTCTCCCTTTTTTTTTTTTGAATTTTGCTCAGTTTTTTATTTTTTTTTGTCAGCCCACCCTCCAACCGAACACTATGTTGATCATTAAACCAAAATTTTGAATTAAAGACTTTGGTTTATTTTCTTCTCTTTTTTTTTTGGTGAGTAGCCAAAGTGGTTTCTATACTTGCTTACATACAAAATATAGAGGGCCATTTTGGTTTCTATACTTGTTTACACACACAACAAATATTTGTTTACAGAAAATTCGCAGGTAAGTCAATAGTATCCCGAAGCTTGACCGTAAAGAATTTTCCCTGCTGAAATTTCATATTTTGTTTCTTAAAAGTGAAAGATTTTTTTTTGTTTGTTTGTCCATATAAATTGAATATAATTCTGTAGTCTCCGACACATTTCCTCAAAATAGCAAACTGAATCACGGATATATATCATAAACTCAATTATTCAATTTGATCAGTGATTCTCTCCAAACTTCAATGGGTTAATCAAGTTATTATTCTAAACTAGTTTTCTTACTTAAAAAAAAAAAAAACTGTTGTATAATCCGAAGAACATCACAATTGACAAACAAGCTCTTAGATGGTTGATGCGATCTTTAAGTCAGATTTAAGATACATATATATCTAACAATAATAATAACACTACTATGAACCGTTTAAGAACTATCTACATATCATAATAGTAATGAAAATTACCCCACCAAAAAAAAAAAAAAAAAACAAGAGTAATTTGGGGTTAACGTAAGAAAGAAACATACAGTTCTTCTCTTAAGTCTTAACCGTTCTCTATCCTTTATGGGCCGATAATGGAGACTTCCCTCCTGCACCAGCGTGTCGCAGATTCTCTGCAGAGTTTTTAAAAATAAGTAAGAAAAAATGCTTATAAAAATTCGAAACCTTTACTAAAAATGTTTAGGCTCCAAGAAAAGCACTTGCCTCGATGCCTCTCAAGCTCTTCATAGAGTTCTTCTTCCCATTTTCGTCGTATCTCTGAAAAACTGAAGATGGATTCAAAGAAGGAAACATCAACACCAAAGAAAACCCAATTTCAGGCTTTAAACCAGTAACTTCAGCACGAGCTAACTCACCACCGGCTATTAGTTACTGCCTTCTTGGTCGACTCGTTGACTTGAGTTGTTTCAGTTCCTGGCTGCATTACTCTGCTTGTGTTCAGTGTACGTTTGGAGCTTTTGACTGGGCTGGGCATGGCATCACTGATTGCTGAGAGTCGTCTGCTTGGAAGTCGTTTAGGTGACTTGCTTATAGTTGGTAGGTTTGGTAAATTGTAGCTATTGGTGTCTCCGAGTGCACCTTGTGGTGTTCCTGGATTCATCGCATTGTGGAATTCTTCGAGCAGAGGGGTCTGCAACCTTTTCAAATCTTGAGCCTTGACAACAGATAAACCCACAAAAAAAAAGTGAAGAAGATTCAGATATAGTCACAAAACCTCATTTGGTAGCAGAGATGCATTTGAAATTCTAGGCAGGCCAAGTAAAGAAGAGCCACAGTTGCAGAGGAGATGATTAGGACCAGGCAATATTGAAATGGAAAGAATATACCACAGAAAGCATGAAAACCAGAATCCAATGTTGCACAACTTCGGGGTGAAAAATGAAAGCATTCCAAATTATAAGTTCCAAAATTTCTATGAGTAGGTCTTTTAAGTCTTAACTTTAGCATATGAATGAATCATGCATAGTATCAACTGATTTCTCACCCAGATCCTGCAAAAAGGCCTTACCTTCTCATCCAAAAATGATGTTATTTTCAACTCTGTGGCTTTATAATCATCCTCGGCAATGGAAGAGCTACCAGCAAATGTTAAGGTGGTTTCCTCATCACATGGAACCTCAGATTTATGTTCAGCAGATTTGCTTCCCATCACTTCTGGGCTTTCATCAAACTTGCAAGACCAGTTATCCGTGGAATCACACATGGGATTAAAACTCTGCTGAAAGTCAAAAAGTTTCTTCCCACTGTCAGTATAACTGCAATCAACAGAGATGTTTGAAAATCTGGAGGATAGATTTATCACCTTGTTTAAATCGGTCGATTGTGTCAAAACATTGTTTTTGACTGATGCAATGTTGCACAGATCATCCATATCGGTCTGACAAAGGTCATCAGAGTCGCCATCTCGCCAACAGAATCCTGAGTTATTTGACTTCTCTGGGTGTATAATGGAACTCCTCAAGCTTCCCAGTTCACAGACATCCTTCAAGCCTGAACAGGTTGACCTCCGGATCAAAGAATTTATTCTGGAACAATAGAGAAAATAAAACAAGAATCAAGAGATCAAAATCATGGATAGTAAGAAAATTGAAACTATAGGTGGAGAGAGAAACTTACGAACTCCGAACATTTATTCCTGTGGATACTGAGTTTCCGCATTCCTGATAAATTTGAAAGGAAGTCAGAAGGCTGAAGAACCAGAACAAAGTTTACCGCATTATGTACTAACCGTAAGAGAATTACGGGAAGCTGGATAAGATTCCTTGTGCTCTCCAGTGACAAACGGGTGCTGCAAATGTTAAGTAGATGTCAGCACTATTAGCATCAAAAAGAGAAGATATGAGATTCACATCACCTGAAGCAATTCGGTTGCAGAGAGTCTCAAGCTTGGTTCCCTGCAGATATAATAGCTCTTACAAATAGGACAACAGAAATAAATGCTCTCTTGAAATGGAAAGGTCGACATCCGTATTTTCAGGAGCTATCCCTAGATAAAAGACAGAAACGAACCGGAAAAAAAAAAACTTATGACTTACTTGTGTAAGCATTTCAATAGAAAGTCTTTAGCCTCTGGTGAGAGGTCTTCTGGAATTGGTGGATGAGCTTTTGTTCTTCCAATATGAAGGACAGCGGCAAACTGGAAAAAAACTTCTTAGTTTTCTAAATTAAAAGACAGTATGGTTTGCATCAATGATATTGGAAAGTGCCCTTCACCCAGTGGATATGTCTACCTGCTGATACTGCTCGCTCCATGGAGGTTTCCCTGTAGCCATCTCGATCACAGTGCACCCAACACTCCATATATCAGCAGAGCTTCAGATTTAGGAAGAAGGTCAGAATAAAAGTTGCAATACACAGGGAAAAATAGATGAGAATCCATGCCCACTACCCAGAACACGTATAATCTATCATCTTACAAAAAAGTTAGAAGCTAAAAGAAAGCAGGAGATGGGGGAGAAGACGATAACTAGTAGAGTATTCTAGAAATTCTTACAAGCTATGACCAGTCTGGAGAATGACTTCAGGAGCCATCCAATACGGCGTTCCCTTCATGGATTTGGCACCATTTACTGTAGCCTGGAAGCATAACAATCACAAGTTTTAGAGTACGGAAGAGAGAGGCAACATATTGAAATCTGATTGAAGAGAAAGTGAAGGCGCAATCATACTAGCTCTACAACTTTCTTGGAAGCACCAAAATCTGCGAGTCTGATGCACCCTTTGTTATCGACCAAAATATTTGCCCCCTAGGAGAATGTGACAAGAGTTATAGAGGAATATCGAGCAAACATAGGCACATTATATGTTGAAAGAGGAAAGCACCTTGATATCTCTGTGCATGATCCCATTGTTGTGAAGATACTCCAGACCAAGCAAAAGTTGCTTTGTGTACATTATTATTACCTATTCAGAAAAGTTCAGCACAACATTTATCGTCTGTGAAGCTCAAACACAAAGTTTTGCAAATTTCAGGTATAGTAAGGACTTACTGGCTCAGGAAATGATCCAAACTTCTCCAACAGTGATGATATCGATCCACCAGGAACAAATTCCATCAAGATATTTAAGGAATCACTCTCTCTTACAGTACCCAGATATCTCTGAAAACAAAAAATAAAGATAATAAGGGGAATGCATGGGGAACAGACAATAAATATGTATGAAAGAACTGTATTGATGTCTACTCACAACAATGTTTGGATGCGAAAGATTCTTGAGAAGTCGTACTTCTTCCTCAAGCTCTCGGATGTGACCCTAAAACAAGGATTCAAGAGTAGGAAACTTACAAAAAAATTGTTACCAAAATAGGAATAGATTTATCGAACAATCGAAATTTCACACAAGCTTCAACCATAAATCGGAAATACTGACTAGCACAGTGGTGAAACTAACCTGAGTCTTCTCCTTTGAAGCACTGTTTGGAGCGATTAAAACCTATCATCATATCCAAAAACGATAAAAAAATCAGCAGCATAACTCATAAAAATGCAATTGACGGAGAACCTGAACCAAGAATTTTCAAATCGACCTGTTTAATCGCAAGAAGCTCGCCGGAATCAAGGTTCATTCCCATGTAAACCCTCCCAAAAGCACCGCAGCCGATTAATTCCCCTTTCCTCCACCGAATCGTCGGCGCTTCCTCCTTTCTGGGAACAGGAGGACCCGGAGGCGGCTTGTTGAAGAGGCCGATGCGAGAGCTACGGATGCTGGAGTTAATCTTCCCGACGAATCCGCTGAGACCTCCGCCACTACCATCGTCTCCGGCTAAAGACGACCGGAAAACTAAGGATCGGCGAACCGATCCGAGAATATCCTGCATCTGTTGTTGAGGAAGCCTAAGTGGTTCGTTACGGTGAATGTGTAGAGATCAGTGAAGATTACTCATGGCTTCGTGAAATGTGGATGAAGGAAATTTCGAGGAGGGAAAGAGAAACTCGATCTGTTTTTCAAAATTAAAGTCAAGTTTTGGTGATTGATTTTCCACTGAACCCCTTCCAAAATCCTAAAAATTACCCTTCATTAATGGGCCTTACTTATTGGGCCCTTTTACCGTACAACAAATATTGGACTGCATAAAGTCCGCACGTGTCAAATACCCAGATAATGTGTCGGTCGTTGAATAATCTCCACCAAACTCACCGACAAATTATTTAAATACGTCCGACTATTATCACATGCAATGCAATATGCTTAAACTTTAATTTGAATATTAAAACGAAATCAAATATATTTTTATTTTAACACTGTTAACCTTTTAATCTAATTTTAAGTTTAATTGATAACACGCCGAATGGCGAAAACGTAGTACTGTATATCTAAACAACAAAAAAGATAGTCGCTATACATATTTTAAGTAAAGTTTAGATATCAGTCGAAAAAAAAAAGTAAAGTTTAGATATCCATTCCACACAATTCGGTATTTTTTTTTTTTTTTATTATACGTAGACCTTTCTAGTTTTCGACAACCGGAAATGTTTTAAAATATAATCTTTAAGAAATTATAAAAACATAACCAAAAATTATTCTTGATATATATAGTCTACGGAAGAGTGTTGAGACATAAAACTCAAAACCATTTGATATTTCAATAGAGGAAGAAACAAAAAGAAAACATGAAAATTAGCAAATAATTAACGAGACCAACACTAAAGGTGAAGCCATTGGAGTCCTCCTTAGTAGCTGTAGAAAAACTTCCTTCTGGTGTGTTGGTAGTAAGAACAACAACGATCCAATCATCTTCTTTACCAATACCCATTCCTGTAAACTTGGAATCGTTCAAACTCCCTGAGTATTGCGACTTGGTGAAGTTTGTGAGGACGAGGTTTGAGTCTAAACGAGGAACACATGCGGGCATAATCGAGCCGTCTCTTGTGTCGGAGACGTTTAAGTGGCATTTGGCTAGAATCTGAGGGTAATCTGCGAACTGTGGCTCGGTTCCAGGTACTGTGGCTGAGCCAGTGTCGTTAGTGCAAGGTTTGTTCTTGAATTGGTCGGCGATTTCGTCGGCTAGACATTCTGCGTTTTCGTTCTTGTTCAAGGTTGTTAGATTCTGTGATGTTCTGTAGCTGTTGATGCCTGTGAAAAGAGTGTCCTCTTCATCTGCAAGTCAAAAACTCTAGTTAAGCTCTATATAATTTGCAGGAGCATATTCCCAATCTCTAATCAAAGTACTTTTTTTGGTGATCAAGAAAAGTATAGATTAAGGAAAGTAGATCAGTATACTTAAGAAATTATTAATTTTTTAGTGATTGAGATCTAGCGAAGAACTTTAAATGAAGTAACAGATCTTTAAGATATTTCAGACCAGATCTAAAGATCCTAACTAAACACCAATCAGCGGATATCAAGAGAGAGAGAATCTCAAGTTACTTTGAACAAGAGAAAAAACAAATGGAAGAGCGAGAGAGAGAGAGAGGAAGTTACCGGTGTCGCTAAGGACAGGGCGATTGAGGAAGAGAAGGATGATGGAGAGAAGGAGAAGAAGTGGAAGCTTGTGGATCGCCATTGAAACGGATTCAAGAAGCTCTCTGATGATTTTTTTTTTTGGTTTATGGCTTTATTTATTGATAAAAGGAGAGTAGAGAATTCGTTACTTCGCTTTTACTCTTGAGAGCTGTTTGATTCTGTTGTGCTTTTCTTGTCCGATCGATTTTGACGTTGCGCCGACCATTTAAGGCCTTTAACTAACTAATTCGCTGAGGCTCCCTATCATCATATACGGTGTCGTTATGTTGTAAAGGTTGAAGAACAAGAATAAGCCCATTGCAAAATGGCAATTATAGACGAATTTTGTATTTATGTTAAGACATCGAAGTGATTAAATCTGAAATATCTTGCCGACAAAAAATCTGAAATATCCGTCAAGATGTTAATTTAGTCATTTCTCATGGAAGTTCTCATGGAAGTTCTCATGGAAGTATTACAATCAAGTCTAGGATATATGTCATAAAAGGTTTCAATTAAAATGTAAAGAACCAGATTCAGTGAGAGAACATACTAACTTGCGAAACACAAAGTTGAAATTTGAAACTGAGCAAGTTCTTGAAAACTCAATGATTAATTTGTTATTACAAAACATCTACTGTAAGTGCCAAGATGTGATCACAATACCAAAAAAAAAACAAATCAAACACAAAAGAAACATATAAGTATCAAAGTCACTTACTCCATAACTGCGACTCCACCTACAGCTTTGATCTTCGCTATGATTTCATTAGCTTCTTCCTTTGTCACGCCTTGTTTAAGCACGGCAGGGACTTTCTCCACAAGCTCTTTTGCTTCCTTAAGCCCCAAACTCGTGAATTTTCTCACTTCTTTGATCACGTTGATCTTTGCAGGTGCATCAAACTTCTCCAACTTCACATCGAAAGCTGTCTTCTCTTTCTTCTCCTCTGCTTTTCCGGTTCCAGCATCTTGTTGTGCTCCAATACTCATGCCTTCCGTTGAAATCATCTGTTGTTTTGGAAGCCTCAGTTGTTCATTGAGTGCAGGACCAATTTGTCTTCGTTCTTCTGGAGATAATGCAGCTATTCGCTCAGCCAGCTCCACGATTTTGTTTGAAGGTTGGGGTCTAGGACCATACGGGTCATACACTGATGGGTATTTGTATTTCTTGGGTTTAGCTTTCGAGACAGAATCTTGCTGCAAGAAACGCACTTGCACATACCAGTTTACTTGAGGTTGACATTGGCGAGAATGAACGTTTCTGACAAGGGCAATAAGCTTCATGACTATATCCCTCTGCTACCATACAAACATCAACCGAAGATCATTTCATGTGACCAAAACAAAAGGGTTCTCTGTTTCAAAATCTTCACAGGACAGCAGCACTAAACTCTCCTGTTAGAGAAAGACAATAACTTTAGCTTGTGGGTTACTAAATGCTGTACTTGTTCAATCCAAAGAAATCAAAATCTCAGAATGAGGCTGACTACAGTTACAGAATGATCAATATATAAGGGAAGATTCAGCCTATTTATTCACAGCAATTATCTGTTGAAATTACTGCTTAATTACACTAATAATTTCAAGAACACATTTGTACTGTATCAGTTTAGGTTCAAAATTTATTTGCAGATCAAATGCAAATATCTTTTTCACAATAATTAGTGAAGCAAAATGGTGAATAAGAAAGGCTAATCTCGAAAGCAAGCAGAGATTCATAAGATCGATTTCAGCGTCAATAGCACTACGAGCCCCAAATTTAATTTGATTTACCGAGTCGTATCAGAATCGATAATGTAGAAGAAATTGCTTTACAGTCTATAATACTTAGTGTTCCATTCTGATTACTTAGAAAACAAACCCTAAAGATCAAAACCTATCAAATTCGTAAGTTCATCACAGTCCCAAAATCAAACAATGGGATCCAATGACTCATAGATCTATGATGTGAAATTCAGATTTATAAAACCGGAGAAGAAGGTGAGTCAAACAGAAATGGCTTACCTCCGGCGGTGTGGTGGAGCGACCTGCTAGCTTCGCCGGCTCTGAATTGACGATGCAGTGGGAGGGAGAGACGCGAGAGAGGGTTTAGGGTTCACATTCCACTTTTTGGGCCTCTAAATTACATTTCTTTATATGGGCTAAGCCCAATAGAATCTCTACAACAAAATTTGTTATACACCAATTCTACAACAAAATTCTCAAAATTTGAATGAAACAACTCATATAATTAAATTTTAGATTTAATTCAAAGTTTTGACGAGTTTATACTGGTTTCATACTTTATAATATGATCAAGTTTTGCATTGGGCGAAACTGAAACTGTGGGAACCAAAAAAGAAAAAAAGGGTAAAGTTGTAATTTGGTGTGATCCTTTTGACATGTTCTGATCCAGTTTTCAGTTTCAGTTAAGAAGAAACAACAGATGCAAGAAAGGCAATACACCTTTTATTACAAATGTTCAATTATTGTCCGCTCGATCCAGTTCGTTTGACTTGGTGTGATCATTTGGACATGTTCGGATCAAACTTATTTTTAGTTGCAACTCGGAAGAAACAACAGACGCAAGAAATGCTTGTTAGATCTGTCCTAAGATAACTTCTGCCCCTGACACCTTGAAGTCAGACGGTGCTTCTTCCACGTTCACCGCCTTAACCTTACCATCTTCTACATAAGCCGACCATCTGCACATCAACATCACAAGCCAACCAATCGTAAGATCAACAGTTTTGAGGGAATAAATTTTCCACAAATGGACTTTGCAGTGGTTTACCTCTCAGACCGAGGCCCAAGTAATGCAGCAGAGAGATCCTTGTCTAGCCCTAAGCTTTTATGGAATTTCCCATCAAAATCTCCATAAAACTCAATCTGGTATGACAATGTTCAAGAGCATCACGTTATGACATACACGCAAAGGACAAAGAGCAAGCCTCGAATATCTAGCACGGAATAGATAGAAATCTATTGTAATGTTTAGTCCAGATCAAGTATTATGAAGTTTCTTATGAGGGAAATCCTTGTAATCATAGAATCAAATCTTTCTCATCTATTGGTTGAGACCATAAACAATATGAATAAACAATATAGTCCTATCTATAACAGATATAGATTAATATCATGACGTCCACGAAGAGTTTCATACTAAAAGGAGTTAGAAGATTCTTAAACGATCCACCTTCACCACTCATCAACTCTTGGACAACCAAACCAAGAACCGAATAATATATGCTGTGGAAGATCTAGGAACTTACTGCATCTTTGGCATCAAGCTTCTCTGCCCAACCATTTATAGCATATGGATCATTAACAGAGACACAGATGACGGAATCAATGCCTTTGGCCTTGAACTTATCAATGTGGCTCTTGTAGCTAGGCACATGCTGCTGTGAACAAACTCCCGTGTAAGCCCCCTGAACACAGAGCTCAGAACTCAGAAACCTGATCAAGACATAAGAAAGATGAAAATATAGAAATCTTCTTACAGGGAGACCAAAGATGACGACTTTCTTCCCCTGCAACAAATACACAAAACGTCATGTTAGAAATTGAAATTCCCCTCGAATCGAAATTCCAGAAAGAAAAAAAAGGAGAGATTTGTTTGACCTTGAAGATATCAGTCAATGGTGTGGTGGAGAATTTGGAGGAAACGCCCTCGTCCCAGCTGCGAGCTTTCTGGAGGGAAACGCCGGGCGCCGCCGAGGTTATGTCCGTGCCCTCCGCGAGCTTTGAGAAAGCCCTCGATGAAATTCCGATACGAGCATTATTTGCGGCCGATCTCAAAGCCGGTGAATTTCTTAGCTTCAGAATAGACATCGCCATCGCTGAAATGAGACTGAGTCCACCTCTTGGTTCCTTCGATTACTGTAAAAGTGATGAACAACGTTTTATGGCACTTCTCAAACCCTCTGAAGCAAAATCTTGCCGTTTCGTAACAAACGAGTCAAACTGCGCGCAGTTTAAAGGCTTCCGGAACAGCATACACACTTAAAGTTTGAGTACACGTTTTGTCTGAATTCCCAAAAAGAATAATCTCAAATTTGGTTTTGGATGGTGTTGTCTGCGCCTAGGTTGATTCATCCTGACTTGTTTCGAAAACATCTTATTGCGAAAAAACATTCACTTCTTGACAAAGTAAAAAGAGTGTGTGTGTGGCTAATACATTCAAATGAATTCTTTAGATTCTCTACAAACAAAAAAACAGAACTTGTTTTGAGACCATCATGAATCCACAACCTATCAGCACCGTCGATAATCATAATTGGCTAATCGACTAGCCGGGCGTGGTAGCAGACTGAGAGACTCCAATATGAGAAGAAGGTTTCAAGTAGCCATCAGCGTTTCTTCAGCTTCTGCCAAAAAAACATTGCCGGACTATGAAATGTCAGGGACCATCATCACCTCTAGCTCTCTGAAATTACAAAAGAGAAGCAAAATTAGAATAGCAAAAAGAGTAACGGATAAAGCAGTCAAACCAAAAAGAATTACTATTTTGAACAGCTTGATGGTATTAGGTACTTACTATTTGTTTTGGTTTTGCTCCACTTTTCTATGGCATTATACCAATCCCATTGGAAAAAGAGAGCGATCAATCTTATAGGCCCTGCGGTTATAACTTCAACAAAAGCAAGCCAGAATGATCTCTGAGGTGACATGCCGGTTGTCGCGAGGGACAGTAAGAATCCCTCAAAGTTGCATGAGACAGTGAACTTTCCTGCTTTGATGCCATCCATAGCTCTTCTGGCTACTTCTTCTGTTTTCATTGAACCAGAGGACGCAGCTATTATGGCAGTCACCTCAGGTCTGCTCTTCTGTTCTGAGAGAGCAAACAAGGAAAGTCAAATAAACTCTTATCATCATCTTCAACTTCATAATATGAACAAAGGAACTCAGAACATCAGTCAATAGTGTTTTTACTTCATTCTCAGAGAGACACAAAAAAAGTCTTTCATGAAACTGGCAGATGCTACTGGAAGATAAAGATACATCCCCTTATGCATCCCTTATCTCTTCTAAACAGTATCCACAGTAACGCAGAAACTTCATTCTAAACACTATCGTAGTCAGTACTCAGTACTTAACAATCACTCTATCACTTTTTCCTAGCCGGATATCTCGTAGTAAAGAAGAAAATGAAATACTACGTGTCTGATAGAGTATACAATTATTCAGACCAGATAAGGGCACAACTTTGATCTTATAATAACAACTAGATCAATCATAGTTTCATGTCTTCATATCTCCCAACCATATAGTACAGCCTTCTGTAATCTGTCTCCAACTCTTTTTATGCATTTAATTGCGTTATCCACTTAGTAGTGTAAGGAAACTCATTAGTGGCAGTACCTAATCCTAGCTAGTTTTATGTACTATTATACTCTAAGCATCCATAATGAATCTAAAAAAAAACATACTACAGCAACTAAGTATTGTTTTCACCTTCCTCAAACCCTGGTGTATCGGTATCAGGAGGAAAAATTAGAGTGACATGAATATCATCAGCAATAACTTCTTGTTGCAGTGATTGTGCTAAACCCTGAAGCCCAAACTTGCTTGCTGAATATGCAGCATAACCATAGATACCCACCTGAAAATTATAAAAACATCCTTCATTACTCGAGAGGTTCACATGATTACACTAACACGAATCTAATTCAACGATTGATTTAGTAAAATCCAATATTTTTGAATCAAACTGAAATTGTGAATGTCTTACTCTCTACTTTGTTCTCAACTTGCAATTAACTATAATCTTCAGAAGAAATTTAAACCCCTCGATTCCTTATGAATCAGAGGTGGAAATTTGAAAGACGAACCTGACCGGCTTGAGAGGAGACGAGAGAGATGGAGGCAGGTCCACGACCTTTCCTTGCTTTCATGGCGGGTAAAGCGGCCTTAACCACGTTGAAGCTCCCCACGAGATTCACATCAATCGTGAACTTGACATCCTCTGGACTATGCTTCTCAAGCTCCTTCGCAACAAACACACCTTGATTGACAATCAACACATCGACCGGCCCAGATTCGTCTATCGCCTTCGACACAGCGTCGTAATCGCGAACGTCGGCGGAGAACGTGGCGACTTCGACACCAGTGGCGAGCTTGATGGATTGCCTGGCCTCCTCGAGCTTTCTAGCGGATCGAGCGAGGATGGAGACGCGAGCGCCCTCGGAAGCGGCGCGTTGGGCGAGAGCAAGACCGATGCCGCTAGATCCGCCGGTGACGAAGACGTGACGGGACTTGATGGGGATTTTGATGGGTCGAGGGCGTACAATTAGGGCCAAGATAGCGAGAAGCGAGAGTGGGACTAGGGGAATGAGGAAGAGAAGGAAGAAAGGAGAAATTGCCGCCATTGAGACTTTGGATCTCGTGACGAGCTCCGCGATGTGAATCTCCGTCATCATTGGAGAAAGAAAACGAACCAAAAACTTGGTTAAGGATTTCTATCTAAACCGGCCATCTTAATTTCTGGCTGTAATTATTTTGTTATTTTTAAACATTTGTTGTCATTTTGTTTCACAATTTTTTTTTTTTCAAGTGTTTTGTTGGTTTGGACTTTGGAGTGTTATCAATCACGATGTAGGACACATGTTAAACTTACTACTATATGATTCCTCTATAATTGGATATTTATACCAAATATATTAGTATTGTTATTAGAAAAAGTATACTGCCCACTAATGCTTGACCTCCTAATTTTGAAAATATATTACTTTTAAAGAGGTCAAAGTTTTTTGTTAAATAAAAATCTGTTATATGATTTTACCAATATCAAATCTCAGAGAAATCAAAATGACAATACATTATGTTTGAATTTGGATTATTTTACACATTACATGATAAATAAAATAATTATATAATATTTTGTGAAATTATTTTTATATGTTCTGAAGCCGATTCCACAAGAGTAGGTAGTACGTGACTACGTGTCTTCGGGTTAAAAAAAGGGTTGAGTTCGTACTCTGCAACTTGTAAGAAACAGATTTTGAGTTCATACTTTCACATCTTGAATCTTGATGCTTAGTCTTATTCGACATTTAAAACTAATTTTACAAAATACAGCTAGTTAACAGAAAACATACAGCTCTCTGCTCCATGTAAATGTCTAAATTGTAATTTTTTTCCCTTAAAAAATATTATAGAAAGATATACATATAATTCTATGTCTTTTAATAAAAAGAAATTAAATATACTAAAATAATAAAATGGAAAAAAAGAGAGTGATGGGCATGTATGCATGTGGGTGTTAGTCTGTGACAGTCTTTTTCATCTTTAGATCTGACTTTTGTCTATTCAAACATTGTTGCCAACATAACTGTAACTCAAATGTGAGGTCCCAAAGAGATTGATTGGTTCTGAACCTGACATGGAAGATTTTTCAATCCCACATGAGACTTGTCCTAATCCAGATTAATTCCTCCATTGATCATTGAGGACTAGTTTCATGGTGTTTATTTTTCACTTAATTTAAAACTATTAGAGAAAGTGGTATATTGTATGATTGAGTGAATTAATCTCTGAAGACAGTTGCACAAATCACACCAAATCCCTTTAGATTGATGGTTCCTCCTTCATTCTTATTATTTGCTGATTTTACAAACATAAAATCTATAAATATCAATAATCAATTATATATTATATGAATTATGACACAAATACATGTCTTTGATGAATCTTGATCGAGACTAAGTGAAGAGAGATGCTGCATCTCTGTAGGTTCTTCGTGGGTTAGTAGAAGCATGATGAAGGGTGATGCTTTCTTGGTTGTTGTTGTTGAGAGTTGTGGAGTTATTGTTGTCATAAACATGATGAGGGAACTGTTGCTTGGGGTTGAAGGAACCGAATCTCCCTTGCTTCTTCTGATGAGGATGATGATTATGATTCCTTCTTGGCTGAGAACATCTTGGGATGAACACTCCTGTCCCTTTGCTCTCTCTAATTTGGTTGTAATTCTGCTCATGGTACATCATATATGGTGTTGCTGATGTTTGGTAGCTTTCTCTGAACAAACCCTGTTTTTGATTTCAAAGATCAACATCAACATCACAGATATTCACTAATCAAGAGAGAGGGAAGGGTTAAATTTGGACAAACCTTGAAAGAGACAGAAGAGGACAGTGAGATAGGGTTTTGTTCATCTTCATCTGTGATTAAGAGATTAATTTGCTTGCTTATGTCTGCAAAGAAGACATCATCATCAAGCTCAAGCTCCATAGCCACTTCCATAGCCATATTTCTATCTCTCAACTTGTCTCTTAATTAGCCTCTTTTTTGTCTGTAGAAAGAAGTGTTTATCAAGATTTTTTTTTTTGGTTCAAGTGGAGTTGTGAGGGGGAATGTTCAAAGGCTGGAATAAATAGGCAAGAGATTGGGGTTTAAAGAGAGAGAGAGAGAAGTGCATGTGGGAGAGTGGGGCCAAAGTAAAGATAGAAGAAATATATAATGCAATCTAATCTGGCAAAACTAAGTCCCCACACACAAATGGATCATGAAGGAAGGTTTGTGCAATGATGTTATATCTACTACTGGCAAATCCTAAAGATATTAAAGCAAAAGCTCACAACTCACAACAAGAACAAAACACCCATATCTATCTCAATTTATATTTCTTTCATTACTCATAATAAAATTATCATATCTCATCCACAAAACCCATCCCTCTCGCTCTAGTATCTAAATCAAAATTCCTTTTCTTGTATGGCTCAAAGTTCATAGTTCCAATAATCTCCACTTAAGATGGAACTCCTAACTACCTTATCCAATGACTTTCTTAGTCAATGCCTTCATATACACAAAGTATATTATATTATTGTTAATAATATTAAAGACATATATGATACGATTCATTTATATATGATTTTTTCACTATATGATTTTTTTCATATCTGTAGATATGAGATTATACTATTTTTTTAAAGAAAAAAGATATATATATATATATATATATATGTATATATATATATATATAAGGATCTTCAACAAATAAAGTATAAATAAGAAAACAAGTCTACCTTGTTAAGAAAAATGAGAAAATAAAAATATCACTTGCGATTTTGTGGAAAAAAAAATATTCATCAAAACATTAAATCTTTTTTCATCCAATCTAGCAAAACTATATTTTCTTGAAAATTTTAATCATTGAGACTAAAACTCTAATAGAAACGAGTAAATCCAAAAGTGTTTGTGTACGTTTTGATGTAAGAGAATAAATAGTTTTCCAAGCGATAATCTTTCTACTACTTCACAAAAATTATATTCATTAAAATTCAGGAAAAAAATAGAAATAAATTTTGAACTATTACATAATTAATTTATATAGTTTTCAAAATTTTAATTCATAAAATAACATAATACATCCGCAAAAGAATATATATATTTTTTTAATATTAATATATAAGTTGTTTCCAAGCATTATAAACTATTATATTTTTTTGGAACACACCTTCTAAGAACCTTGAGATTGCATGGTTGCTCCACATATTATTTTAAATTTTATATCAAAATGTATATATATATATATATATATATATATATATATTAAAAAGATCAGAAGTCGCGTTAGGTTTTGGCGATTTTTGCATTTGTCTAATCTGTTTCCATTCTCGGATTTGGACCGGTTTTTGGGGTTTGTGTGTTACGGTTAGCATAATTTCATTTAAACGTGTATTGTTTATTGGTTTCGACTTTTCGCTCAGAATCTAGGCTAAGTTAGTCGGATCCTATAGGTCTTTGGTTTGTTGTAATCGTCTTTTATTAATATTAATCCTTAAGATGATAAATATATATATATATTTTTTTTTTTATAAAGGACAAACAAAACAAAATGTATTTTTGCAGCTATTTGCATTTACATCCATAATAAAAAAAAAAAAAGCACATGTCCACGATGGGTGACCTATGCATATACCAAACTATATGGAACCGTGGGGTCACATTTGATATGTTTTAACTATTTATCGACATTCAACATGTTAGGAGAATAAAGTAGGAACCTTTATTTAGCTTCTGAAGGAAATAAGTTGATTGTTCGTTGTTAGCCTCGTGAAGAAAATATGTTCAAACTTCTCTTCAACGAATATGATTGATTGACCTAATCTAAAAATGTCGGTTGTCAAACTGTTAATTTGTATAAACTTTTTTGTTTATCTTAAACTGATGATTTAAATGGCTCTAAGAAAAAGTAGTTACACAATAAAATAGAGTATTAACGAAATTATTATTGAGGAGGATTCACCGGTGAGTCGCATCTGAAGTGGACAATTGAGGAAATGGACATTAGGAATATGGATTTTTTGGAGATAGGGGAGAAAGAAGAAAACAAAGAAGAATGTATCTCCATGATTTGATTTGCTTGTAGTTTTGTAGCTCTTAATTTTATGGAAGTGGGGTCACAAACCGGTCAAGTTGGTTACTTTGAACTACGATTCCAAGTCAAGATTTTATGAGTTCTTCTCTTTATATTACTCAACAATTTTTATAATATATATTTCAAAAAATTCAAATAGTTTTCTTTTATGGTTGGAATTTCAGAATCTAGACTGATCTCTTCGATTTACGGTCATCATATAAATCTATAACATCTAAGACTCTGAATGGTTATTCCATAGAAAATGGAGTAGACAGAACATATTAAAAAAAAAAGTTAGTGTATTTTTGTATCCGTTTTTTTTTTAATAAGCTATGTTCACTGATGCGTATGAACTATGAAGTAACCATTCGTAATCTAAATCATTCAAGTGAGAATATGTTTATAGATAAATGACATCAATTAACAAGTGATCACTATTGAACTACGGCTACTTGATTCTAACTAAAAATTATTGTACGTACATATCTTGAACCTATAATATTGTAATACGATAAGAGAAACTTATCCGAATTTGGATATGTGTTTTCATCATTTACACCCACATAAATATTAAAAAGGGCAAATAATAGAACACCACAAGGTTTTGTACAGATAAGCTACTCCACCCTACACCTACACTTCCAACTTGCAAACTTCCCAGGAAAAGACAGGAAAGATCAACCCCAAACCAATTTAAACCGAACTATACCAGATTTCAGATTCAAGTGAAGTAAGTTTATCTCTAAGTTTACTCCCAAAGAAAAGAAGAGATAAGAGTAAAGTATCTGAGAAGAGAATTTACAATCACAGATTGACTCACGAGCTTCATGCTAAGGCTCATGTCATGTCACGATCACCGACTTGGGTTTTTTTGTAGCCTCACCGACTTGTCTTTGTATGAATCATAATGACCCGATTCACTCAAAGGGCCTCTTTGTGATTATTATTGTTATAATATTAAATTATACGGAAAAGAAACATAAAACTTATCCATAAAAAGACTTTGGCGCATTTAATGGACAGCATCATAATAATAATGACACAACAAACACTTCTTTTTTAAGTAGTCGTCGATGTTGAGCCGGTGCAAGATCGTGCGGTTGAAGTGGTATGCCTGTCTCTTTGGATGATGATTGACGGTATAAGTTGTATGGTTTGTACGATATTTTTAAAGCATTAATTATATATATATATATATATATGTTGATAGATATTTATATTAATTATATATATCTGTAAAATTAAAAATGTTAGTTGTTAAGAGAAGAGGAAATCAAGAAAGCTAATTCATCCTTGTTTTACAAAATAAATTTTCAATCCTAATAAACCGAACTGAAAAATCAATACAAAAACCGAATAACTTTTAAGTTGGTTCAAATGGTCATAATTTTTTAAGAAAAATATTGAAAAACCATACAAATCAAACCAATTTTTTTTTAATAACCAAATTTAAAATTCTTTTGAAGATCGAGATATATCCTATTTTAAAATCAAATTTGAATAAACTGATCCATAGTAGATGTGGTTCAGTTCAATTATTTTGGTTCGATAATGGTTTCCCAACTAAAAGTTGAAATATGCAACTTTTGGAGTATAATATATACAATTAGAAGAAAAGTTTATTGATCTAGCTTTTTGATACAAACACATATGCACATCACTCTTTATGTCTGCACGTAAAGGTAATAATTTTTTTCCAACAAATGGAAGTGGCCAGACAGGCATATACGTGCACTCGTTACCTCCAACCTCAGAAGATTACCAGACAGAGATCAACATGATCCAGATTCCAGACAGTATCCATATTTGTTCTTCTTCTAATCGGTTCACATCTTCAATGTTTAAGACCAAAATCACGTAATACTAAATTCCATTTGTGTAAATTCGAACGTTGTATCATCCAACAATATCTCCGAAATTTATTCTTTTAGGCCCAAAACTTAAAATATCCATTATCATCTTTTTAAAATGCAATCACATCTATTCGTTTTAGATAATTGTTTCAATTGCCCTTATTTGCTGTCTTTCCCATAAAATAAAAGTAAATGGCCCAAAATTAATAAATATTATAAATTAAGCTGTAAGGAAGAAAAAAACACACTATTTATCTAGTCTTTGGTATGAGGTCACTCTATTTATATGAAATTTGAGATTTTGATCTTTACAACCAGAGATTAAGATTATCAACCTAATTACATCTCCCCACCCAATTAATCTAATCACTCAATCAAAAAATCCCTAACCCTTTCTGATCTTTGAGCTCAGCATCTTCAAAAAAACGCCAACTGCAGAAGAAACAAGAGCTTGTTGATGTTTCCTTGTTCTGTCCAGCGTCACAACATCGTGACATTTCCTGTACTATTTGCTTCTTTGACTCTTCTAGAAGAAGAAGAAGAAGAAGTAGCTTCTTGTTTCATAAACAACGCATACAGAAGCTCGTTCCACGTGTCAGGAACACCTGGAAGGCACCAGTGGCTACAGTCTTGGCGATGAAGCGGTGCAGGACCAAGCGAACCGAGATAGTAAAGCGATGGGTGACCATCTTTCCTTTGAGCAGCCATTGCCGTTATGTTCAACACTTTCATTTTAACACTCTCTGATCTGTTTGAGTAATGTGACAACACATCTCTGAGGATCTTTAACTGTTCCCATGTCTCTGATGAAACCAATGAGGTTCCAATCTCAGGCAATGTCTCCATGTGACATGTTCCTCCTGTTCTCCAATCTCCTCCCCTGTTTCATACAGCATCGCAGCCAAATGGAAACTAAATATGCAGAACATTCGATTTAACCAATTTGTTATGTATAAACCAACTGACTACTACACGCGATTGAATCATCATCGAGGAGTTAAAACCGTACAAACCTGAAATGAACAGGGGCGAATGTGCGGAAGAAGACTTTAGTTTTGTTTGAATCAACCTCGGTTTGTATCCATTTCACAACAGTCTTCATAGCTCGCTTATACGCATCATCTACATTCATCTTCATTTTCACTTCATCCCCTTCTTGAAAGTAACAGCCCCTGTTAGTAACAACATTCAAGATTTGGTCACTGTATCAAAACCAGACAAATGGTTAAGGAGACATCGACAACTAACTTACGTTCTAATAGTTTTCCCGTAGTTCCACCAGTGTCCAGTATTGAACACTAAAACGTCGGCGTCTTTCCATTTGCTAGAAGTCCAATCCATCGTCTCCAGTTTCAGAGTTGTCTTAACCTTTTCTGGTGATCCAGTCGGTGGTCTGCTTTGAGGAACCAAAAATGGAGATCTGTAGTATTCCACTGTGCAATTGTAGTCCTCAAATTTAAACACCAAGAACCCTCTGTGCTTTGTGATGGGACTTCCATTCATTTCGTAAACCGAGCTCTCGTTCTTGACTGCAGAAGACAGTAGACAAAGAAGAGACTCCCACTGGTTTCTTCCTATCGAGTCTCCAACAAACACTAGCCGCTTGTCCCGGAGTTTCTCTAGCATCAGTTTAGCATCAAATCTGATTTTTTTTACATAATTCAAAACATTAAAGAGAGTTAGCTTAAGTATACTGTCTTCAAAGACAAAACTGGATTCATAAGAGTTTGACAATAATGTTGTTTCAGATTTGACTCTTTCTCTTCCATATATGTGTGCAATCGAGTAAATAGCTCAACAAACTAATGGATCAGATCGAATTGGAATAATACAAAGTTCTGAATCGTACACACAAATAAGGTTTAATGGCTAATAAGGTTTCTGGAGCCCGTTATCGTCACTAATCCACAAAATCAATGACTATAACTTTTGCTTGATCTCAGTGGGAATTCAAATCCTAAACACTTAGTTCATAGCTCATGAAGAAGACAGACAATCTATTGGATTAAACTTATGTGCGTACATGTTATTTGGCACCCAATCCTTTCAAGATCCTCACGGGTTCATATAAGACAAAAGCCTTTCTAAAAAAAGAGCACACACATTGATTGATGAAGAAATAGCTGTTTGATGTGAATGTGAAATGGAAGAAGAAGGGACCATATAAAAGATCAAATCAAGAGAACAAAAAGATACTGGCTTTAATTGCAAAAGATGACGACTGCTTCACGAGATAAAAGAGAGCTGACCCCAGATTGTGCTTATCTCAAGCCGTAACTTGCGGACACAACTCGAGAAGAGACCATAGAAAACGACATCAAAGCTGAAAGCAACAAAAACTCAAAGAAGCTCTGACTTCTCTTCTCCAGCGAGCAAAGATTTTATAAAATCTCAATCCAAAAACCCCTTTTCTTTCATCAGAAATTACTTTACCCAGTTACTGTTACTGTACCAGAATTTTCTAGAGAAAAAAGAAAAACCATGATTTGATTTGTAATCTCAAGCCAATCTGTGTAGAACAGGGAATAAACTTAAAAACTCTGATTTCTCTAAGATTCGATAACCCTTCAAAATCTACTTTCTGGACAAAAAAAAACATGAGAAACGATATGATTCGTAGTCACGGATTAGCAATCAAGGAACACCAAGTGGCAGAAACTGTGTAAGAACAGAGAGAACATCGAATTTGTCCCCCTAATTTTCCGGGAAAAAAAAAAAGAGAGAAAGTAGAAAAGATTAATCTTACCTGGGCAAATTACAGTGTCTAGGTTGCCATCGCCACTGAGTATAGAACAGATCAGACCTTCCATATTCACTACACCTAAAACCTTCATCGAGAAATCTGCAATCTTTGGATTGATACAATGGATAAGACTCGTCCCAAACCCAATCTCCATCGAACACATCACACCCATTTCCACTCTCTTCCAGAAACCCAACTCTCTTGGAACTACTACTACTGTTGCTGTTATTGTTGTTCTCAAGCTTGAGCCAAACGAATCTCTCTGATTTATCCGAAAGGCCATAGCTTTTAGCCACGCTTCTGTAGTCAAAGTAGAAAAAGCTCCAGACCAAACACACCCCAACTAAGAAAAACCCCAACACTCCTAGAGACGGCTCGAACACGAGCCTCGACCTCTTGAATCTCTTCAAAGCTTCACAGATTGGCTTCGCTCCTCCATTTTCTTCAACTTGTGGATTTTTAGACATCTGAGGGTTTGTCTAAATTCGAATAAAGCAGGTTTGAGAATTCAAGAAATTAGGAAAGAGAAGAAGAGGAGGACCATCATGGCGAATGAAGCAGAAGCATGTTGAGGATTGTTAATGGAGAAGAGAAGTGGCTGCTTTGCTTGGTAGGTCAGTTTCGTTTATTTTAAATTATGAAGAATGATGCGAAAAACATGTGTCAAGGAAACGAGGAAACACTCATGGATGGATGTTTTTTGTAACTTTGTTGCGCTTTTTTTGTTTGGAAAATTTTAAATCTTTGTTTCTCTTCTGTGAAAAAGTTTTGATTTTTTCAGAAAAAGAGAAGACGAAGAGACCAAGATGGGATTAGTATCGGCAACAACAACAATGGCGATTCGGTTCGAATCCAAACAAGAGGAAATAAAAAGAAAACTCTCAACTTTCTCTTGTTGTCTTTTTGTGTTCTTGTGTTCACATTCAGAAGGAGGAGAGAGAGAAAGATGAGTGACTATTGGCTGAGAATCGTGGGTTTTGAAATATGGGTCCATTTAATTCCTCTTTATTTGTTTGGTTAAAAACAAATAAATCTGATAGTTAACTATTTCAAATTAATTATATCAAAATCTGTGTTTATGTGGAAATTTTAGATTTTCCAAAAACTTAAAAGGGAATGTTCATAACTAATTAAGAAGTCAAAAGCTAACAATTTCCAGAAACAGTAAGAAATCAACCACAGTTTGTAATAATTTGCCAGAACAAATATTCTTACAATCTTGAAGCAGTAATAACAGGTCAAAATTATGAAATTGCAAACAGTGCACAGAAAAAAAAAACAACAGACAAATTGTTTCTATAGATTTTCTTGTAAACAGAAAAATACAAACTAAATTACTTATTTAATTGTTTTGTTAGAGTAAAACCGGTTTAGTTAAATGTACAGTACTATTGCTCTCCAGAAAAAGAAAGCAAAGTTATATCACTTGGTACGCGCCAATAAGGCGCGTGAGAAAAACTCATGTCGTTGAAACGGCGTGAAGGCGCGTGGGATAAAATAGTATGAGTGGTCGTAATGGTGGGCCCATCAGCCGTGTACGCTTTTACTAGTGGGTTTGAGGGTGTTCACCTGAAAAAAAAATAATGAATTCAAATGACTTTTTGGGAATCCTTTTAATTATTAAAACTAAAATTACTAGTTGGGTTTATGTAATTTTTTCATAAATGTAATTTGCGTTTAAACCTTTTTTGGGAATCATTTTCTATGAAATAACAATTTATTCCTTGCTTTAACTTAGAGATTGTTCTATAATGGAACTAATATATCATAGGATCCAAGTATGAGTAAAAAAAATAAGTAAATTGTAGTTGCAAAAGTAGATAAATTGGTACCAGATAAAGGCTAGACAAAAATGGGAAAAGAAAAAAAAGCTGTAATTGTTATGGGATTTGGTACCGGAAAAAGGCTAGTGAACTTGGGATGAAATCAAAATTTTTGTTAGATGTGTTTAATCCAGGATTTGGTTTGAGATTTAATTTGGTTATTTAAGTATAATAATTATAATATAACCGAATCAACACAATAATAAGGCAAGTGCCTCTCCAGTGTGTGACACGTATGAT
>OVAY01000517.1:0-54754 GCA_900406395.1 Kernera saxatilis
TGTTTTTATAATTTTAAAAATATATAAATAATATGAATTAATTGAATCATTAAATTTTGTTCTAATGTTTTTTATTTTCTATTGATGATGTGGACACTCTAGATGGAGAGAAAAGTGTNGTGGACACTCTAGATGGAGAGAAAAGTGTGCTATTATATATATAATTTCATGCCAAAATTTTGGAACGTTTTTCCGAATCGAAGTTTTCAATTCAAATCAAAATTTATTTATAAATGAACGAATATGTTTTAAATAAACCAATCCTATTTTAGTCAACTTAACTAAACCAATTTTAAATACAAATACATAGTTTTAAATCGCTTGTAATATGTTTCATTATTACGATATGAAAATTGAACTATATCGAAACCAAAAATCCAACAGAATGCAATTGAAATAACCCGAATTATAACAAATCCAATCTTTTTTATTTTTTTCAAACAAAACCTTCCTTTTGTTTGTTTTCGAATGCCCAAACTCATAACATAAATTGCAGTTGATCTCTGTATGTATAGGGATTAACGGTGTGAGAACAATAGTTAGGGGGCCAAAATAATATTTGAGAGAAATAAGGGGGGCAATTTTGTTAATTTGAGAAACATCGTTGGAACATTTCAGCGGAGTTCAATAAACTTGAATTTTATTATATGAAGTTTCCAACAACTCCAACGCTCATCCGCACGGCTTCTTCAAATCTGCGTCGAAGCTAGTTCGTTAGCTAAGTGATCCTCCGCCGAATCGGATCAACGTCTCAGGTTCCTTATCTAATCTCGCTATCTGAATCTTCCATAACCATTGTTCGTTTCGCTTTCGATCCCCATCAATTCTGCTTTCTCGTGGTTTCCTATACTCTGATTGCTTTGGATTCTCCCAGCCTATTAGTCTACGCAGGCTCGGGTTTTTTTCTCTTGCTGTGACGTTCTCGGAAATTTCATCAGTTTCGTCGCCGTCACCTTGTTTTTGTTTTGTTTCCCGCTAATTTGTTCTGATTCTGGAATTTGGGATTCTTATGATAGTGGAAGAAACTTCAGAACAATGACTCGTCGATTTTGTGTTTGTGATCTGACTTGTTTCATTGCAGTTTTCTACCCTTATAGAAACAGTGTCGTGTGATCTATTAGATCAATCCAAACTTAATGTCTTTTTCTTGCTTGATACTTTGTTTGTAGATGGGTAAGTATCAGGTGATGCCACCGGCAAAGGAGGTTGATGTTTCCGGTGTCAAATATAAAGAAGAAGACATCAAAGGTTCGGTTATACAATGCAGATTTGATTCTGTGGGTTCGCTGACTCATGAGCGTGCACAGGATATGTGCCTGCACTTTTCTGAATTTGGTTTGATTATTGACTTTATATTAGCTCTTACGAATGAACTGTGCTTTTTACATGGTTTTATGTACTTTTGCAGCCCCTCATTTGACTGGATTTTCGTTCAAGTTGTTCGTTAAGATGCTTGAAGCACCACTTATAGGTTCATTGATTGTAGATTCATTGAAGAAGAACAATGGCATGACCCAGGTCTGTTTTGATCAGACTGACTTAATGATCATTTTGCCTTTCTTATTGGTCTTCATGGTTGTTGATGGTCAAGATTCTTACATTATTTATTTATGACATAGTTCCTTGCTGTGACTGGCAGATTTTTCGCAACACAGTTATACCAGAAGAGCCCATGTTTAGACCAGAGTTCCCATCTCAAAGTATATTCTTCTTTTTTGTCCTTTATACTCTTACAATTCGTTTTGTCATTCCATATGTTGTATACTTACGTGGAAAATTGTGCTAGCTTACTTCAATTGGTAATCCTTACATAAACCTAAATCTGTGTGTATCATTTTTTGAACTAGAACCGGAGCTTGATGTTGTCATTGTTGGCGAAGATGAAAGCCCTATAGACAGATTGGAAACAGCCTTGACGTGTCTTCCTCAATATGATCCTTCTCATAGCTTCCACGCAGATCCAAAGTCATCCTTCCGGTACTGGAAGATACGTGATTATGCATATGCTTATAGATCTAAGCTGACGACTCCATCTGAGGTTAGTCATCTTAATTTTCAGTTTTTTAACTCTCTTTTTTTGGGCACAAACAAAGAATCTTGTTGCTGATTGCTAGGTAGCAGAACATATAATCTCAATCATAGAAGAGTTTCAGTATGACAAGCCTCCAACACCATTTTTGATTAGCTTTGATGCAAGTGAAGTCAGAAAGCAAGCTGAAGCTTCTACACAGAGGTTTGAAGAAGGTAATTATGCAGACTCCGAGATCTATTTGTAGTACCAGATTCAGATTATCACGGTGACAGCTATTTTTTCTTTTTTGCATCTGCTTAAAGTGTCAGCTTCAGTGAGTTTTTAGATGTGATCGTAGAGGTCTGTATTGATCATGTTGGGGTGAGCTGTGTAGGAAATCCAATATCCGTTTTAGATGGAATTTTTGTGACAATCAAGGACGATATTGATTGTTTACCCCATCCGACAAAGGGTGAGTGCTTCATCTTTATATTTCATTTAAAATACTTCCAGATACAACAGACCTGTCATATGGTTTTTCATTTATAGGTGGAACAACATGGCTGCACGAAGATCGTTCTGTGGAGAAGGATTCAGTAGTTGTTTCAAGACTGCGCAGTTGTGGTGCAATCTTACTTGGCAAGGCAAATATGCATGAGTTAGGCATGGGGACCACAGGGAACAATTCGAATTACGGGTAAGCTACACAGCAGGGAACACAAATCTTGTATGAAAAATGATATCTGTCTTGCGGGTAGACATAACACTGTGTTGTCACTTGATACGATTTACTTCAGCGTGTTTCATGGACCTTTTATTCACTCTACTTTTTCATATGTATGCTCTACTTTTTTTCTGGTTTGCTGCATTGCAGAACCACAAGAAACCCACATGCACCTGAAAGGTACACAGGCGGATCTTCCTCAGGTTCAGCAGCTATTGTCGCCTCTGGACTATGTTCAGCTGCTCTAGGAACAGATGGTGGAGGTATCAAAGTTATTTTGATTTGTTTGATCTGACCTGTGATCTGCATAGTAGGTTTACTCGTGTCTGGAAATGCAGGTTCTGTTCGCATCCCTGGATCACTTTGTGGTATAACGGGACTGAAAACAACATATGGTCGGACAGATATGACAGGGTAAGAGTTACGAGTCAGGATTCCTAACAGAAAACCATTACGCCTTTTGTTCCCTTCCTTGGGTGTTAATAGGTTTCTACTTTTGTTTTCATCTTGTTGCTATCTAAACCATGTAAATAAAAATATTTTCGGACTCTTGGGTCCATATGTGTCCCTTTTAACATAATTTCACATCCTTCAAAATATGGAAAACTCATTGTTTCTCGGAAATCACTCAGGGTCATAGGGATCATTTTTTGAACTATTGATGTATTCTTCGTCGGATATTAGTGAAAATATTTACCAGCAAGCTAACTTCTTAGATTTTGTTGTTTAAAAATATGAGAAGCGAACAGAAGATCTGGTGTGTTGGCATGATGAAACAAAATCTGATCTGATGTGTATGATTTCTGTTTTGACCACTGTCATCTCTACAGGTCATTATGTGAAGGTGGCACAGTGGAAATAATTGGCCCACTTGCTTCATCTCTGGAAGATGCCCTCTTGGTGTAAGTTTTTCTTTGTTGAGACGAGGATTAGCCTAGTGAATGCCCAGAATGTTTCCCTGTTATTGTTCTATTCATTCAATTATTGATGTCTTTGTAAACCAGCCAACAAACAATAGTGAGTAGAGGTGCAACCAAAAAAAATGAAAACTGTTCAGAGCAAAAATCGCACATTATCTATTTCAGATATTTGGTCTTTGGATAAATCTGAATTTTTGGCAATCTGGTTTTGTGTGTGTTTTCAGGTATGCAGCAATCTTGGGTTCTTCATCTGCTGATAGAATCAGTTTGAACCCGGTAACATTTTCAGCCATAATATTTATTCTAGACAGAACTTTGTAAATCTTAATGAAAAAGTATGACATAAAGTCGTGTGTAGAAGTGTCTCAGTTTAAACACATCTTCAAGCACTTCTAGATGTAATTGCAATCGTGTGTGCCATGTATTCAATTGATAATGGCATATAATCTTGCAATATGTTCCCGTATGATTTGGTCTTTGCAATTATTCTGTAGACCCCACCATGCTTTCCGAAGTTAATGTCTCATAACGGAGGCAATGCTATAGGATCTCTACGACTAGGCAAGTATACAACGGTGAATATTCTATCCTTACTAGTTGATCCGAGTTGGATTTTATTATTTGAGGGGCATATTTAGTGGCATTGTTTTTATCCATGCAGTGGTTTAATGATGTTAATTCAAGTGACATCTCTGACAAATGCGAAGATATCCTTAAGCTCCTATCAAACAGTCATGGTTGCAAAGTAAGCTGATCATTTCAATGTGTCTCTCATTATACGGGTTCTCCATCAAAATATATGTTTCAGCTAAAATCTCTACATGGTACTATCACAGGTAGTGGAAATAGTGGTTCCTGAACTGGAAGAGATGCGTGCAGCTCATGTTGTGTCGATCGGGTCTGCAACACTATCTTCTCTTACTCCTTACTGTGAGGCTGGGTATGTCTTTAAGCTTTTTCTGAATTCAGTAGCAGTAAACCTCTAAAAGCCATATTCGATTTCTATCACCTACGAAACAAAGTAGAACTTTGGTCTAATCATTCTCCCCCATTGTCTTAAATTTCAGGAAAAATTCAAAATTAACTTATGATACTCGCACCAGCTTTGCGATTTTCCGGTCATTCTCTGCTTCAGACTATATTGCTGCCCAGTGTCTTAGGTATATGGCAATCGACAAGTGTAAACCTTTCACTTTTGCTTTCAATCATTGGAGTGTAGGTTTTTGCATGCATAAGGAGTTGAGTTTGACTTAGCGAGGTCCTTTAAGTCTTTGTAAGAAGTGCCATTGCCTGATTTCATTTTTAGCAGATATCACCCCAGAAACCACATGCTCTAACCAGATATCCCGTCAAGAGTCTGTAACTGTCTATAGATAAAGACTGATTTCTTGCAGGTAGACTTATTATTTATGAGCAGATGATTGACTACAGAGGCTGCTGGCTTGTACCGCGAAAACAGACAGCAACTTTCTTATGCTAATAAAATTTGTTGTTGCAGGCGAAGATTGATGGAGTATCACATGGATATCTTCAAAAACGTTGATGTCATTGTTACCCCTACAACTGGGTACGTAAAATAACCCCCATGGATAAATAACTCATATCATATTAAATGGTTTTTGGTTGATTCCTAAGCACCACAAAATGTGTAATCTTAGGGAATGGAAGATCCCTATATTCAACATATACATATGCTTCCAATGTCTTCAGATACATAACTTGTATATGACTGCTTGAACTAGTCTCACTTTGTCGGTGAAATGTTGGTCTTTGTGCAAACAGTATGACAGCTCCTGTGATACCCCCTGATGCTCTCAAAAATGGAGAAACCAATTTTCAAGTGACAAGTTTGTCAAACAAAACTCTCAACGTCTTCACTTTTGGCGTAAATTTATATATATTTTTACATTAGAGTCTTCAACTTGTGATCCTAATTCAGATTGCTACTTTTTCAGCTTATTTAATGCGGTTTGTTCTAGCTGCAAATCTCCTGGGCTTCCCAGCCATATCTGTCCCCGTAAGCAATTCTTTTTATTAGTCTCTAATCTTCTCTTTGATTGATCAAATCTCTCTTTTAACATTATGGAAATGGAAAAATAAAATAAAAAACGCAGGTTGGGTATGATAAGGAAGGGCTTCCAATAGGATTACAAATAATGGGAAGACCTTGGGCCGAAGCTACCATCCTTGGTTTAGCTGCTGCAGTTGAGGTACACACTCTCTCTCTCTCTCTCTCTTTCATTAACTTTATGAAATTTCTTAAGAGCTTTTTACTGACGGCCCGAATCTTGAATTTATTTTTGGTATTTCAGGAACTGGCTCCGATTACTAAGAAACCTGCTGTTTTTCACGATGTTCTCAATACACACAGAATCAATACGGGTTTGCCAGAGAGCTGAAAAGGCAAAGATTCCCCTGAATGGGATATTTATCTGTTACATTTTGATTGATCGTGTTTGATATATATTATTTTCAGATTAATCTGACATTTACAAGATTAGTATTTAGTAGAAATAAGTGGCGTTTGTAGTTGTAAGATAGAAAAACAAATCGACGATTGCTGTGGTGTAAAACCTGTTATATTAATCTCGTACGTACATTGACTATGATTAATTTTAAAACACACAACATTTACGTCACAAACAATCTTATCACTTAAGTCTCAATTAAGCAAAGGTAAATCAAGTTTGTCACCAAGTATCTTTAAGGTCTTTTAACTCAATAGTAAGACTAATAAGAGAGTTGCATACAACAAAGAAGAGGGTTGTGTATGGATAAATAGAAAAGTTGAAGACAATGTAAAAAAGGTTTTTATAGAATCATTCACCTTTGATGCTATCCTCTACAACAGCATCACTTGGAAGATCAATCCCCTTTGGAATCTTTCCTGGATAATCAGTTACTGAAATGTCCGATCCCAACATACTGTGATTTTAAAACCATGAAAAACAAAATACTATACTTGGTTAGATCCTTAAGCCTTGATTGTTTCAAACCAAAAAAAAAACATTTTAAGTTCTGCAGCGCAAACAGATTTCACGGTTTTTGCAAAGGATGTTTGGTATATATATATTAAAAAAAAACTAAAATGTTGTGATATTTAATGTAAACGCAAAAGAACACAATTCAAGGCCCCAATAAAAGCTCATGAAAAGGAAAATGAATGAAGAAACTTCAAACCTTCTATCGACGATGACCATTGAACGTAGCTCACAGTTCGCAAAGCTGCAAATCAAATACAAATTATAAATGGCAGCCATACTTGGGCTTATTAAAATTTCCTCACAAAGGGTTAGGAGCTTACTGGCTGCAAATTTCCTTCTTAACATCAGGATGACACTCATTTTGTAGTGCATTCAATGTGTGAAACAAGAAACCACTGTGTGTCACAATCGCTATCTCTTTTTCTTTCCTTGTCCATAGCCTACAAACCAAAACCAGCCATCATACACAGTTTTGAATCCACTCAGCATTTCTGATAAATCGATAAGACTAATGGAGGTTACTCACATTCTACACACAACGATAGTACATGGAAATATACAAACTTCAGAGAGCTAAAAGAATCTTCTTTTATCAGCGATTGATACTATTGGATGTTTTTCCAAGTTTCAAGTTCTGCATTATCTAAGAAAAAAAGAACTAATTTTCCTAGCTTTTTTATGCAGGGTTATAAAAGAGAATGTACCAGTTCAGGAACTTTTTTCCTCTAGCAGCAAGTTCTTCGATTGTTTCTCTAACGTCAGCCTTCCATAACTTGTCTTCGTCGCTTTCTATCTGAAAGCAAATTTAGATACGAGGAGTCATTTGATGCACATAAAAGTCACTTGGTGGAGTTGTACGCTGCTAATAGTTTAATTGAGCAATCAGAAGATTACAAGTAATAATCAATGCCAGGCACATCTAAGACTCTCAATTTTACTTGCCAGTGAAAAGTCAACTGCCGGGAAAAGAAACTGATAGTCGCTGACACTTCTCCTCTGATCACATGGATGCACTCCCTGTGTCCAGAAAAATGGAATACAAAAGTGAAAACCTGATGGAGCTAAGCATAATTATTAATCTTGTTTCCCTTTTTTCGTGGAGATCTAAGATTGTGATTCAAACACGCCTATTTCATAGAAAAAAAGAAAAATAGTAGTTGTTTCAAGTCACTTCAAGTGGCGAATAGGAGTGAAAGGTTTACTGCAAAACATGTGCTTAGAATGATGAAGTTTTCTGCAATGATTGTTAAGATCGATAAATGCAATTCTGTCCAATTTTAGTTTCTCTCTAGGCTAAGTATGTATTACACTGAAAAGGCATACCAAATGTTCTCTGCAGGACTCCTCTGTAATAATTGGCGGGCAGTTTAAGCTCGATATAGCTGCACGGCTGCTATTTCCTGCATTTGCTACCATTAGAGGTAGTACATCGCTCATATCTGTGTAGCCCTCTCCACCGAAAACACCAACAGCAGTTTGCATTGTTCTACATATTAAACAAAACATCGTTAACAATTTTAACATCTTCAGTGGTCTATCTGAATGGAGTTTCCTGTTCAATATAGGAAAATGTGCATTTTTCTACAAAAATTATACAAATGAATTGCAGGACACAAATCTCTCACAATCTTATGTACTGTATTAGTTAAACCAATAGCTCTGTTAGTCTTCCTAACTAAGAAGACCAATAAGACAAACAGCCATATAAAACCATAGGCCATAATAACTAAAGATGTTTGCAATCGCACATGTCTAAAGTACCTCATCAGTGGAGACGAGATGACCAGTTCGATCTTCTTGTGGAGTCCACTGGAATGAACATGCTTACGCAAACTATCTACCTGTCACCAAAAGAACCCATTCAGGAACTGAAGTTCGGAAAGTTGAATCTATTTTAGATCTCCTCCATACCTGTTGCCATCCAAGTTGGGTCAATTCTGCATCAAAGTACTCATGAGACATGTATGCCTTATAGTTCTTTTCCCCATCAACATTGTGAATACCTTGAGCATGCCTCACCTGAAAAAAGTAGTCAATTATCATCCCCAAAAATTCCGGCACGAAACCTCATACACAAACATTATTATCATCATCTTGAATCTTTCAAATCATAAATTTCAGCTCAAGGATATAAACAAAACTCACTAGGTAAATGGTTTTGCAGCGGTGCAAAGGGTATAAACCTATACCAGCACCAGTCTCCATTTTTGCAAGCTGATTCGAGCATTGACCCTTAATTAGATGCGTAAAAACAACAAACTACGATATGATGAAGAGATGAACAGATTCTGTATCAGACTATCAGCCGGAGAATATTACAAGCAAACGCAATTGTAAAACTACTGTTTCGTTTGTTCAGACAAAATTTCGAATCAGAGACATAAAGGGTAGAATCGGATTTGAGTGGTGCTTATTAATTCAATAGCACACAATCTAGTGGGAGAGACAAAATCCAATGAGATCTTGTGGCTAGACCAAGAAATGAACTAAATCTAACGCCAAAAATCACAAAATTGAAGAAGAATTCGCGAGACAATGCAGGCGATTATGATTACAAAATTACCCAGAAAAGGTACAGACTGAAGCGAGTTTAATACAAGAAGATCGAACTCCACAAGACTTATGCATATGTATACACACACATATGTTGACTTACAGGTGATTTCCAGGAGATAAACCAAAGGAGGCGGAGGAGAGAAGATGTGTATCAAGTTGGAGATTGGAGAATATGGATTAGTTGGTTGATTAGATTTTTAATTATCCTTTAATTGTTTTGGATCCATGCAATAGACCAATGGAAACGATTTTACAAAAGCTTTCTACAAAACTAATAAAAAAAAGAGAGAAAATTTGTAATTTTTGTAACCACGTATACGAACCATCTGGGTCCGCTTCATATGATTACGGATACGAACCATGCCAAAAACTAAACTCTATAGGAACCAAAACTGTATTTTACATTTTGAACCATCCAATACTATTATTATCCACATCTCTATCCATTTAATTTCGATTCCCCCTCCACGATATCTTTTTCTTTTTTGTTCAGTTTAACTAATTACTTTAGTATACCGAATTCTGAAATCTGGTTATAGTAGATGACCAAAAGAATTTGCTTCTCATCATAATCAATTTAAACCGAAAACCGAAGTATAGTTTCAAACCGAACCGAAATAAATCATCGGTTGAACCGCGAAATTACAGTGAAGTGAACACACTTCGTCTTCTCCTTCAGATTCGCGTTAATCGATGGAGTTCGGATCCAGACGAAGCTTCACGACGATGCCATCGAAGCTCCGATCTTCACTTCTTCTACGTATTCTACTTATTTCTCTCCTCTTAATCATCTTCTATTCGACCCTTCTACGCCGTCCGATCACTTCAAATCTCGATTCTCCTCCGCCGTGCGATCTCTTCTCCGGCCGATGGGTCTTCAGTCCAGAAACTCCGAAACCGATGTACGACGAGACTTGCCCATTCCACAGAAACGCTTGGAATTGCTTGAGGAACAAGCGAGAAAACATGGGTGTTATCAATTCATGGAGATGGGTACCCGATGGCTGCGGGTTGAGTCGAATTGACCCGACACGATTTCTATGGATGATGAGGAACAGGAATATTGGGTTCGTTGGGGATTCTTTGAACGAGAATTTCTTGGTTTCGTTCTTGTGCATACTTAGAGTGGCTGATCCAAGTGCTGTCAAGTGGAAGAAGAAAAAGGCTTGGCGTGGAGCTTATTTCCCAAAGTTCAATGTCACTGTAGCTTATCACAGAGCTGTTCTTCTCGCCAAATATCAGTAAGTTTTTTTTACTTTAAGAGTTTGAATCTAAAGGTTATGCTTTGAAATCTTGTAAATTAGCTCTTGAAGGATCAAATTCTTGATGAGTGATGGGACAAATCAAAATTCAATCTCAGGATTTTGGGGTAAAATTGCGAAGTTATAGGCTTGTTAAGTGGCTGAGGAAATGTTTCAGAGTCCGTAGAGGAACTTCAACTCCTTTCTCCACCTGTGATTGCCATTAAAGCTTTCTGGCCAATACTGAATTGTGAATCTCTTAGATCAAATCTACATTTCATGAACCTGTTTATGTCAGAGTTGAAACTTAAAAGCATAATGAGTGTGATTTGTATATGCTGAATTGTCCAGCCTTATGTTCTTCTAAACTGATATGATAAAGGTCGCAGCCGAGACCTTCTCCAGAAGCCAATCAAGACGGAGTGAAAGGAACTTACCGGGTAGATGTTGATGTTCCTGCAGATGACTGGATCAATGTCACTAGCTTCTATGACGTTCTCATATTCAACTCTGGCCATTGGTAAATTATCATATGCTTAACCAGTTGGTGTTTCTTTTTCTTTTTCTTTTTACTCTATGCTTACAACTTTGTGGAGAAATCATTCAGAGTATTTGGGTCTGGTTTTTTGGGTCAGGTGGGGTTACGATAAGTTTCCTAAAGAGACGCCTCTTGTGTTCTATCGAAAAGGAAAGCCAATATATCCTCCTCTTGATATATTGCAAGGATTTGAAGTAGTTCTTCAACATATGGTTTCTTATATCCAACGAGAAGTCCCACCAAAGACCCTTAAGTTCTGGCGCTCGCAATCACCAAGGCATTTTTATGGCGGTGATTGGAACCAGAATGGAAGTTGTTTGCTCGATAAACCACTCGACAAAAACCAGGTATGCTAACGAGTTATACTGAGCAAGCCCTGTTATCTCGATCTCTGTCTTTGCGTCTTCTCTGGATTCTCCTCATAGATGGCGAAAGATGTTCTTTATCGATTGAATATTTGTTGCGCCTGATAAAAAATGATGTTGATGCTAAGACCTAGACAGCTTGACTTGTGGTTTGATCCCAGGAACAACGGAGTGAACAAAGAAGCAAGAAGGATTAACAGAATCATCAAGAACGAGTTGCAAACCACAGAGATCAAGCTACTCGATCTGACCCATCTAAGCGAATTCAGAGCAGATGCTCATCCAGCTATCTGGTTAGGGAAGCAGGACGCGGTGGCAATATGGGGACAAGACTGTATGCATTGGTGCTTACCCGGTGTTCCTGACACATGGGTTGATATCTTAGCCGAACTCATTCTGAGTAACTTAAAAACAAAGTGACGCTTGGCCACCGGGGGATTAAACTTTGGGCATCGCCGGCGACACAGATTAGTCTCTTGGGCCTAGAAAGTCTTTGGGGAAACTGTGTATAATTCAAAAAAAAAAAAACAAAGTGAAGACAATGTCAGAATCAAGAACAAAGAATTGCTTTGGGCATGGAAGCTCAAATATCTGGAAGGTTCCACCTTTGGTTTTAACTGTAAATGATTCATATTTTGATGAAATTTTTGTAGGATTTATTTGTTCCTTTTTGCAATATACACCTTCACAAAACGCAAACATTTAACTTGTATTGTGATATACTATTTCTATTAAAGAGTTGTGTAGAGTTTGTGGATTTTAAAAGTTGTGATATTTCAAAAATTTGAGTGGACTTTAAAATATTCTATAGATTCTTATCAAATATTTTTGTGGATTGTTATGGATTATCATTGATTGTGATGAATTTGTATTAATTATTTTTTTCTTCTAAACTTTTCTTTATAAGGTAATATATTTATGTTTTTTGAATATTTTAGTTTTTTTTTTTATAATGATTGGGTTTTTATGAGTTTGTTTGAGATTTGAATCGATAATTTTTAATGAAACTTACAGGTTTTTCTTTTTTTAATAATATATTTGTTCTAACCATATTTTTTGTTTCACAAAATTTGGATTATGACATGATTTGTATAATAATCCAAAAAAAAATTGTATGGTTTTTTATGTTTTTGTGTTTTTTGGTTTTTTGTAACATAAATTTTAAGAATCTCATGGTTATTCATGAGATTTTGAAAGTTGTGTTCTATGAGTAAAATGTATTGAATCCATCTCCCAAAGACTNCCCAATAACCCAAATTTTCAAAGAATTATAGAATCTGAAATATCAAGATTATAAAAATCCACTAACCAATAACATGAAATTTATATAGAATTTAAAAGTCATTAAACCAATAACGATAGAATTTAAAAATCTTTAAACCAATAACGATGGATTTACGAAGATTGTAAGACTCCACTAACCAATATCAATAAAATTTGAAAATTTGAAAAATCTTTAAAAATCTATTTCCCAATAATCTCCTTATTTTCTTGCTTGTAAATTGTAATCACTGTTTTAGTGAAGTTTAATGCTCAACGGCATTGAAGCTCCCAACTATCTGAAAAGTTTTCACCTTTGGCTTAAAAAAGCTAAAGATTAGTCCATGTCTTAAAAGGCGAACCTTTTGGATTAATAACAGTAAACGAATTGGATAAAATGACTATTAGTAAATTGGACAATAATCTATTAGGATTTGGACCATTTGGTACCAAGGAGAGAGAGAGAGAGATGTCGCTGAGATTACTTCATCTTCTTCCCCAAAACACTAGTTTTCATCGGAATCTCGAATTTCGCCGTCCGTTGACCCGACCCATAACCCGGATACAGTGCATAAGGAGAGACGATGAAGACGATGGCATCATGAGCAACCGGAGGACGAGGAAGCCCAAGAAGAAGAAAAGTATGAGCGATTCGGAGCTGGCGAAGGATTTAGCTAGAGAAATCGGGAAGGCGAACACAGTCTCGGAACAGAGACGAGAAGCGATGAAGAAGAGCGGTGAGATTCTATGGGGAGAGTTTTGTCGGCATATGGATATGAAAGAAGATGAGATGAGGATTCGATGGAGGAAGATTGGAGAAGAGGAGAAACTGGTTCTGGTTAGAGAGTTTGTGGATGAATGGGGTGTTGATTTTCGACCTTTATCTGTTAGATCTGTGAAGGAAATGGTGGAAGAAGAGTGTTTGGTTTCTGACAAAACAGTCGAGTCTTCATCTCCTTCTTCGATGTCTTCGTTTTCTGGGTTGTTTCCTGGATTGAAGCGAATCATAGGTTTTGAGTAGAATCTTTAATCTTCTTATAATCATGTTTTGCTTATTTTCAGAAATATCACATATCGGATCATATTCTTAGTTTATCAGATTCACTGAGAAGTGAGAACTTATCTGCAGTTTGCTATCTTTCTGACAAAACACAAAGGTACTGTCTTTTCAAGGTCTAGTGTACATTTTTGTTTGTGGAGCTGAAAATCTAAAACATCTATATGATGAAACTGTGGCAATGAGCAAAGTGCCTGATCTTGCAGAAGTATAATTGTCGCCAATCTTCAAAATCACAAGAAATGGATGCAGTCTTATCATTATTTCATCATGACGAGTGAAACATACATGGAAATGTTCAAGTAAATGCATAGGAGAGTTGTTGTTGATGATGAGATTGTTCGTAAATCACAAATAAAACTAGTCAATATATGGTTTGGACCTGCACTAACCACACATTCAGAAGATCCACACATTGATAGGTTGTTAGGAAGGTTCTTCATGATATGCAAGGCTGTGCAACAAATTGCAAATTTTCTATCGAGACTTAATTATTCGAAAATCAGAACCAAATCGTCTTGTTTTGCTCTTCCGCAGCAAGCATGGTCTGAACCAAAAGCCACAAAATTGAAAAAAAAAAAACTAATTATTTTCCTTTCGAAACAATCAGATCATAGTCTCTGACTCTGATTGATCAAAAAAAGTTTCAACCTGAGGTATAATACCGAAATTTGAGGGAACCTTTAAATGGTAGATTGTTCATTGTAAGGGGAGGTGTAAATCAATCTATTCCTCACGTCCTAATTAAATATAGTTTGATGAAGAAACTAATCCTTCCTAAAAATAGATCGATAAAAATGCGGAGAGCAACCGAAATTGCTGCAAATTTCTGTTACAATTTTGTTGCCTTAAATTTATTGACCATTTTCTTGACATTTACTTTAATGGTCCAATTTAGAAACATCTATATAAACCGATTTCTCAAAGAACAAAAAATATATAATAATATTTTCACCTGCTTGTGTTCTGTTTTTTTGTTTAAAGAATAAAATGACAAGAATCTCTTTAGCCGTATGTCTAGTGTTACTTGTTGCATTAAGAAATGTCAATGAAACACAAGCTCAAGGGACATTCTCATTACTTGATTATTTGCACCTCTTTCCCAAAATGACCAAAGACTTTGAGCCTTACGCTTCTAAAGGTTTGCTGGAGTTCGTAGGTGCCTTGGAGGGAAAGTCTCCCGCGACCGTAGAGTTCAAGAATTTCTTTCAAAAGCTGAAAGATTACATATCAAATTGCTTTAAACCGGCATTATCCGGATCAATAGACAATCAGGTTGAGATATCAGGAAAATCTGAGCAGCTTTTCATGGCTATGTCTGCATTAAATGGTACTAAAGGCGGAACATCAGTAAGTTTTCATTATAATATTAACAATCATATGGTATCGAGCATGTTTTTGTCACGGTTTTAAATGAAAAAATGTGTGTTTTTTTTTTGCGATAGTTTGATTCGTGGAGGCTTATCGAAGGGTTGGTTTCAATGGAAAAGGTTTCTATTGAAATGAAAAAGAGCACTTCGAAGGAAATATCTTCTCAACAATGGGACAAATTGTGGGGGTCTATGAGTGAATGGGTTGCAAGGATTGGTCTATTTGTGAAGACGGTCTCCGAGATGAATGGAAAATTAATTGATCTATCACAATTTGATATTAATTATACCGACCCTATATATTTATCTCTTTCTAAAGAAGTTGCCAATAAAACACAAGAGTCTTTCTCATTACCCTTTTATTTGAGAAACTTCCCCAAAATAGGCAAAGATTTTGAGCCTTTCGCTTACAAAGGTATGTTAGATTTCGTAAGTGACCTAGAAACTAAGTGCCTTGCAAATGTAGAGTTCAAAGATTTCTTTGCAAAGCTGAATGATTACATGGCTGGCTTCAAGACGGTATCACCTGAATCATATTCAATAGAGAGCAATATTACGGATAAAGCTATGAAACTCTTCATAGCTTCGTCTGCATTGAATGGTACCAAAGTTGGAACATCGGTAAGTTTTAATTAGACATTAACATTCATAGAATTTCTGAGCATCTTCGTTTCAATTTTAAATGAATAAGATTATGTTTTTTTTTTACTGGCGATAATATATAGGATCCATGGAAGCTGGAAGATGGATTGTTGTCAATGGGAGAGGTTTTGGTTGAGATGAAGAAAAGCGGTTCGAAGGAGATAACGTTTGAACAAAGGAGAGAATTGACATGGTCTATGGTGAAATGGGCTCAAGCTATAAGTCAATACGTGAAGACGGCTTCTGAGAAGAAAGGAGTATCTATGGATCTATCATCTTTTGAAAATTATTATAACTCCAATGTTTTAGTTCCTGCTAAAGGAGCTGTCGGAAGAGGTAATCCTAAAGGCACACCCACAAACAACATCTCAAACTCAACTAAGCCTTAGTAATTCGAAAAGGAAGTGAAATTCCTTGTGAGAAAAGGAAACTTATATCGCATCTTTTCCTGTTTTCATTAAACGTAGTTTCCTTTTTTTGTTTTTGTTTTTTATTTTTATTTTTTTAACATCTGTAGTTTCCTTTTTGTATCTTGTCTTGGCATTATAAATACAGTTGTCTTCAGGCCTTGAGAAAAACAGACTTGATTTTTAATTTTTTTGTTAATATATATAGAGCTTTTTGTTTAGAGGTATTCGATCTCTGGAATCAACCAGGTCAAGAAGAAGTTATTCACCGGAATCAAGCATGGATAGAACGAGTGGGTGTCCTGATGAATTGTTGCTGAAAATAGTGTCTTATCTTCCTACTAAATATGCCATAGCCACGAGTGTGTTGTCAAAACGGTGGCGATTCCTTTGGAAGGAGGTGAAGACATGCAGGTATGAATATGATGCTGAATCCAAAGATAGAAGTATTTTTGAGTTTACGCTATTTATTTGCACAAGATCAAGCGTAGAGAGCCTGCATCTCAGGCTTAACCCAAATTTTAAGACTCCAGTCATCGAACCTTTGGTTAACAATGCAGTTGCTCTCTCTTTGGTATGTACCCAACACTCTTTCGCAACTTCCAGAGTCTTTTTCAAAACGTTATTCCCATATTCATCCTTAGCCAATCTCACCAGCGTATCTTCATCACACTTGACAATCTCCATCACGACAAAAAGCAAAGGCATCGCCGTCTTACCGTCATCGAGAAGCTTCTCCACAATGTTGCTTCCATATTTCAGAAACGAAAGCTCAATGTAGTGACATTGAAGCCCACACGCGATGATTATTGTAGTTTCCACGAGTTGGAGATTAATCGCGTGTTGTACCACCAAGTTTCCCATATCAGGGTCCTTTGCTAGGTAGGGAGCGTGGACTCCGATTAGGCGTTGTATTTGATGATACACTTTATCGTTTCCTCTGTTCCTGAAAGCTTTTATGGTTCGTAACAGGATGCGATAACCGTAAAAGTTGGCTGTAACATCCGTAAACCTTTGCTTTATTGCTGCCAAAAAAACTGTGTCGATTTCTTCTGATTTTCCTAGGATTATCTGAACCATGAGCGAGCCTCGTCTTGTTTTGACAAACTCGACAAAGAGATCAGCATCTGACGTCAGCTTCAAGGCAAGCTTATGGAGCTCTGCTATATCAGATGTGGAGAGAATCTCATCAAACTCGGCCATTAGCTCGTGCAAGCGTGTGTCGTCTTGTGTGGTTTTGTGTGTAAAGTCGAGCTTAAGCACATGTTGGATTAAGGAGATTCCTAACTCGTCCGCGCTTAGCGAGTGAGCGTGATCTGCGATTAGGTCAAGGAAATCACCTTTGAAGAGATCATTAGCTATTGTGATGACTTTCTTGAGTACGATGCAACCGTTTTCGTCACGCGCTAAGACAAGCCCGCGACGGTATGTCATATGGAAAAATATATCCTTTTGATATATGTTGCAAACGTTTAGGACCCGTGACGCCAAATCATAGCCGTGTTCATGAGTCATAATCTCGGAGAATCTCATCATGATAGGGAAGAAGATGATTGTGTTGATATCGTCTGATATTCCCAAGATTCTCATGACGCGTTTCAAGCCTACTTCGTCTTTGATGATTTTGAGAAAGACCTCCAAATTTGATGTTAACGTATTCGCAAACTTATGAAGCTTATCGGTCCGAGAGACGATCCTAAGAAACTCGTTCATGTGAACTTCTTCGCAACTAGTCATTAGTATCTGCAAAGATCTGGATTTTGAATGAAGGTTGTCACAGATCTTCTCCATAGTTCGAGGGAATTGGTCAAAAGAGTTTTGTGTGTTGTGTGTGGGGGTTTTGAATGATGGTTGTTGGATAGGTAAGGATATGTATACTTATAGCTTTTTTAGGATTTAGGGCTTTTTGTATTCTTAATTGGTATTGAAGTGAGATTCCTTCTGAGGCAAGGAATTGTATAAGGAATATTCGTTGGAATTTCCATTTTTTTTTTAAGTCGATGTACTAATATTGTGAATTTTCTCATTAAATTTATATTTTCAAAATTTTCCATAATAATCACCTTGTATTTCTGTTCATATTTTCTTAAATAGGAATTTCCACTTTCACCGTAAGACAATACCCAATTGAAAATTATTCTGACTTATGTCGAGATCATATAACAAATCAAATCGAAAGTTATAATAAAAATTCCAGAATATAAAAAAACAACTGCAAAAACAAAACACAACACAACTACTGTTTTAATTAAATTATCTTCAAATCCTTCAAGTCTCTCTTAGAATCATATAGTTACTGAATCAATAATCACCGCAATGTTACTTCTGTGAGACCAACGCAAGAGATCAAGAAAAGGCAACGACTTCGAAAACAAAACACTACTTACTAAACCTTATTTAACCAAACACAACTAACTAAACCTTAAACATAAACGTACTAATTAATTTACGTTTCAAAAGAATCAATCAGATCTTTTAAGTTTATCTTAGAATCATATAATTACTGAATCGATAATCGCCGCAATGTTCCGTCCATGAGACCAACGCAAGAAACCAAGAAAAGGCAACATCTTCATAACGAGACCACAAAACAAATCAGCCTTTCGCTCGCGCCATGTGACTCTCAAAGCTTTTTGCACAACGTAATTTCCGAATTCATTCCGAACCAGCCTCAACAATGTAGCCCCACCACACTCAATAAGCTCATTCACGACCAAATCCAAAGCCATCATCGACATCGACTCAAGAATCTGCTCCACGATGTAGCTACCATGTCTCTGAGACGAAAGCTCAACGTAGTAGCCATAGAGCCCAAACGCTATGTAGTTTGTGCATTCCAAGTTGCATAATTTAAGGGCGTGTTGTACCACAAAGTTTCCTGAATCGTCCATGCTTAACCAAACAACGTTCTCTACAATTTCTGTTAAGAATTTATTTCTGAAATAATCGTTTGATCCGGTTATGATTTGGTTAAGTGCGATGCATCCGATTTTGTCACTCGCTAAGTAAAGCGTATCACGGAGCGTGAGTAGAACCAATATGTTGCTTTTCAGGTAGTTGAAAACGTCTATCGCGACAAGATAACTGTATTGTCCGGTCATAATATCGATGAATCTGTTCACGATAGCGTTTACGAAGATTTCGTCGATCTTTTGTGATTTTCCGAGGAGATTCCTTGCTCGTCTCGAGCCTTAGCTTCTTTGTCATTGACGATCTCGAAGAAGTAATCGGACTCTGACGTGAGCATCGATGCAAGCCTATGGAGCTCTCTTTTGTCGTTCCTCCATATCATATCGTTAAACTTCGTCAAGCCTTCTCCTTCCATGGAGATCAGTAGCGCGTGAAGGCACGAGCGACGTCGTTGAGAAGTTGTTGTGTTAACAGTAACAGACGGCATAGCCGCCTGAGAGATTGACGGTTGTTGCTGAGCATAGTTGGTTTCTCCGGCGTTGTAAAGACGAAGGTTTTCTACATCTTTGCATAAGCGGTTGAAATTCTCCATTGTTTTATGTATTATTCAAACAAGAAAGATTTCAGAATGGGAGAGATTATTTGATAATTCGTTGGTTTGACCTATATATGAGCTAGATAATTCGTTTTCCTAATCAGAATTGAAATGAGATTCCTTAATAAAGGAAATCATATGGCAATAATCGCTTTAGAGTTAGGATTTTTAATTTTTTATTCTCTTTTTGTAATCTAATTAGTAATCACATTTCGACAATTATCTTTTTTTAATAAGGAGAGTAATATCCAAGTTAGCCGTTTGTTGATTTTATTTTATGGGGAAAAAAAAACAAAAACTTAAAGAAGATAATAATGAAAAACAATGGAAAAAAAAAATCAAAATTTTAGAAGACCGACTTTTTGTTTCCGTTTGATTTCTTTAAACGATTATTACAAGAATACCCCCATGGAATATCCAGAATTCGGATCTTTCAGAAAACCGAGCTTCCGATGGATGTTGACGGAGAAGTTGATCGCGGACAAAACCTTACAACTATGGAGAGGGATTCAGATGCGATCAAAGATAAGATCGCAGAGCCTTCATGGTTTTCTCCTAAAAAGTAAATTCTCTTGTTCCTTCATTGTGTATGTTTCTTAGGTCAAACCACCGTAACTTTTGGCAAATTTGGGCGAAATGTAGAAGCTTTGAGTTTATGGTGTGAATGAAGCAGGAAACATTTTTGTTCTCGATTGCAATCTGCTAATTGGTTCTGTTTAAGGAAGTTATGCACATTTAATGAAAACTAAGTCGATGATCTCTTTGCTGAAATTTGCGTGAAAGCATTCTACTTTAAAAAAAAAAACATTGTATAATCAAATTCTGGGTCAAATTTAGTTTTCTGGAATTAGCAGATTGATGGAGGCCAACCGATAATTCAGCCCAGGATAAGAATTTGCTATTAAATGGGCATGAAGATGCAATTGTTGTTGTTGTATAACTCTTTAATGTATATTGCTAATTTTTTGGGGGGAAATGGAGAGGTTTGGATATGAAGGAAAAAAAAAAACTCAGTGGACTTATTTTCTGCAATTTCTGAGTCCTTGAACTGTTGGGAACCCGAAATTCGTGGGTGTTTGGTTGATGAGTGTTTTTATTTACTTATCATTGATTTGGTCTTATTCTTGTGTTTGTTTTTGGCTATATCTGCAGGCTTCTCTTTGTGTTTTGTGTAATCAACTTAATAAACTATATAGATCGAGGAGCTATAGCAAGTAATGGTATTAATGGGAGTCGTGGTACTTGCACCTCGAGTGGTACATGTTCAGCTGGCAGCGGAATACAGTAAGAATAGTAATCGACTCTTAATTTAAGATAGAGGTGGTATTCGAGCTGTTCATCTATCTTATACCTTAGAATGTAGAATATTATGTGAAAACATGGGAATCTGAAGATACCACTATTGGGTTTCTTGGCTGGTTAGTAATAATGCCCATGGTTGTCCTACACAGGGGGGATTTCAACTTGAGCAATTTTGAAGATGGAGTTTTGTCATCTGCTTTCATGGTTGGGCTTCTTGTGGCCTCTCCTATATTTGCTTCAGTAGCAAAGAGGTGTGTACTGGTTTTCCCTAAGTTCTGAGTACAAAAGCATATTGACTTCGAATATACATTTCATTATCTTTCAAGTTTTTTTTTTTTTTTTTATTATCTCACCTGCTGTCCTGTGTTGCAGTGTTAACCCATTTAGACTTATCGGAATCGGCTTATCGATCTGGACTCTCGCTGTGATTGGCTGCGGTTTATCGTTTGATTTTTGGTCCATCACATTCTGTCGCATGTAGGTGTAGTTTCTATTTACTATTCAATTATGCCTTTCATATCATATTTTCAAAATCATATGCATATTTGGTTACTTACCTTTGTCACCTTATTCAGGTTTGTTGGTGTTGGTGAGGCATCATTTGTAAGCCTCGCTGCCCCATTTATCGACGATAATGCCCCACATGATCAGGTAGTTGCTTCTGGAATGTTGATCCTTTGTTTTAGAAAAAAAATGTTGTTAATAATAATTTAACTAAATTCTATAGTCTGATTATTCACAAGCACTTTTGTTTTTGTTTTAACCAGAAATCAGCGTGGCTTGCTATATTCTACATGTGTATTCCGACAGGCTATGCTCTTGGTTATGTATATGGTGGACTGGTGAGTTATTTTTCTTTTTTTCTATGTCACGATATTTTGATTATATGGTTTTGTTTTACATCACCGCCAATGACCTCAATTTCACTCTTTCTGTTTTCATTAGGTGGGGAATGTTCTTCCGTGGCGTGCTGCATTTTGGGGAGAAGCAATACTTATGCTTCCTTTTGCTGTTCTAGGTTTTGTTATCAAACCCTTGCATATGAAAGGTGTGTTCGAAGTTGCAAAACACACACACACACGCTATGTTGCTGATGGACTTGAGCTATTTCTAATGAATCTTGTACCTGCAGGTTTTGCTTCGGATGATACAACCCGGACAGATAACATAAAAGTTTTGCCAACTGGTTATGGATTCTCATCTGTCATGAAAGATTTGAAAATACTTTTGGTAGATAAGGTTTATGTTACGAACATTCTTGGTAACTATTTTTCCTTCTTGTGTGTTAAACAATTTTAAGCATTTGTGTGGTTGTATGATTATTGTTTACCTGTAACTGTTTTCTTTCTTTTTTCAGGGTATATGGCTTACAACTTTGTTTTAGGCGCATATTCGTATTGGGGGCCAAAGGCTGGTTATAACATATACAAGATGGTAAGAGATTACCAGAACGTTTTCGTTTCCATGTGTAAAAAGTATATCGCTTGATGTCTTTATCCTTTTGCAGGAAAACGCCGATATGATATTTGGAGGGATCACAGTTATCTGTGGAATCGTTGGCACATTGTCAGGAGGAGTGGTTTTAGATTTCATGGATGCTACAATTTCAAATGCTTTCAAGGTAAAATCTTCACTTAGAAGAGAAACTAATCTCAAATTTCGAACCCCACAAGTCCCATGGATAGGAACTTCCCATTCCTAAAATAAACTTCTACCACTTGAGGTTCATCTTGTTAAACCGGTAACTGATCGCACGTTTCTGTATTTTGCAGCTTCTTTCAGTTTCAACATTTATAGGAGCGTTATTTTGCTTTGTTGCTTTCTGTTTCAAGAGCATGTATGCATTTTTAGCTCTTTTTGCTGTTGGTGAACTTCTCGTCTTTGCCACGCAGGTATCTCGGTTCCCGTTATCCAAATACTTGATTCTGTTATGTTTTACAAATCCAGCTCATTTGATTTGTTTCATGATGTTTAGGGTCCTGTGAATTTCATAGTTCTCCATTGTGTCAAGCCAAGTTTGAGACCACTTGCAATGGCCATGTCTACTGTCTCTATCCATATCTTTGGAGATGTTCCTTCCTCACCACTCGTTGGAGTTCTTCAGGTTTGGTTTCTCAGCTGTATCCACAAATCTTGATTCAAGCCTCCAATGTCTTACTCAAATGAAGTTTCAATTCAATGCACTTCCTTCATCTGGATTAGTTTGAGCCATCACAGTATTATTCTCATTTGCTCATGCAGGACTACGTGAACAATTGGAGAGTGACTTCTCTTGTTCTTACATTTGTTCTCTTTCCAGCTGCTGCAATTTGGTTCATAGGTTCGGTTTCTAGCCACACCGAGAATTCGAAAATCAAAAGTGTCTTTTTAGTTTAATGTGGAAGTAATGATTTTGCTGCGCCTGCGACTCTACAGGGATTTTCCTGAATAGTGTGGATCGATACAACGAAGATTCCGAGCCTGATGCAGTGACCAGAGAATCAACTGTTGCACCCCTTCTCGAGGAAGCATGAGACAAAAACTTCAAATGTCACTGTAAGAATGTGTGGCTTATTCTTCTCTTTCTATACTTTCTTGTACAATGATATGTATGTGCCTTAAACATAAACAATTACCTTCATTTGTATAGCACTTCTTGTTCCTCTGTTGCAATACAAAATTTCTCTAAGAAAAAAACTTAGTTTTCCAGATTCAGACATATGATATGTTTTTATCACAACAGAAATATGATGATATCTTGATTGTTATTTCTTATTCTTTCGACTGGCGAAAAAAAAAAAAAGAATCTCAATTGTTCAAATTGTTTCAAAACAAAACAAGAAGCAAACTGTCACGGGTAATACTCTGTTTCAAATGACTGAGCTCAATGATTTCTGAGAGATTCATCTTTAAACTGTTTCAGAAAAGTGAAAGATCTCCAGGAGAAACTGATCTCTTGACAAGTTTAGCCCATGATTCGTTCGTCTCATGGATGATCTTCAAAGCATAATCCTGTAAACACACAAAAACCAGAATAAGCCCCCTTAAAATCCATAAAACCAAATACGAAAAGAGTGAAAGGGTCTTTACTTTGTTAGCTGGTTTGTTTCCAAGACCAAACCTGTTAGCAGGTTTTCCATCTGGAATCTTGTAGTCTCTAAACCAATCCCTAATAGCTGTAAGAGTACCCTGAGAGCAACATCTAGAGTCAGAAAACTAAAGTCCAAGTCCATTAGACATGAATCTTGCTTCTTTGAGGTCATACCGGGAAATGTTTCTCGACATCATCAACATCATTCACAAGATGAGCTTTAGGATCATCTAAAGAAATCGCAACAATCTTCCAATCCAGCTCTCCTTCATCAATCATAGCCAAAGCAGCTAAAGGCTTCACCTTAAGAACCTCACCTATCTTCCTTTGACTTTCACCAATCTCAACAACATCAACTACAAACAAACATGAACCCAAAAAAGTAAGCTAAGCTCTGGAATGAAACCCATCCAGAGAAACCCAAATCTATTTTACCTGGATCATTATCTCCAAAAGCACCTTCAACTTCCGAGTTTGCTTGAGTTGGATCTTCCCATGTTTGTGGAAGCAATCCATAGTTCCAGTTTATGTTGTAACTGCATATAACCAAACACAAGAAATCTTTTAGCTATTCAATCTAAAGAGATAACCTCAAGATGATGCAAATGTAAAATCTAGTTAACTCTTGTCTTACGGATAATATCTGAGCTTCCCTTTCTTAGTATCTTGCTTAATAGGAGTGAAAGCTTCATCAGTAGCAACCTCCATTTTTGCACTCGACTCTTTAGGAATTTCCACTATAAAGTGAAAAACTCCATCTCCCAAATGCAATGGTATATCATGCCATGGAGAAACCTGACCAAACCAACATAACGAATCAGGAAAAAATAAAATTTCACAGTATCAAAAATGTCAGACAAGAGATCTTCAAAAACACAAAATTCGATCCCCTCAGTAACCAATGAGAATACAGAAACCAGAGATTGCCTTCTTTCCGGATCCATCTTGAAAGAAAACTCTGTAATCTAGGGTTTCGGATTGGCCTTCTTCAATTGTCTGAACCTGAGGATTGTAAATGGCATTGCAAGAGAAGGGTCTCTTCGATTTCACCACTAAGGCCTTCTTATCGAAGCAGAGGCCGTTAAAGCCGCAGGCTTTTCGCGTCGGAAGAAGAAAGGGTCGCTTTGTGAACAAACACGACGCCGTTTGGCTGGCGGATGACGCAGCTGTTGTTATCACTCTTGTGGCTGCCATTTTCGTGGAGGATCAAGTTCTTTTGGTCTGTGATTGATCTATACTTTTGTCCTCTAGAAAGTACTGGCCTTTCGTTTCACTGACTGGCTCCTTTTTATGCCCGTTTCGGAGAAAAAAAAAAGAATAACCTGTTTTTATGTTTAAAGAAGGAATATACACATGTTAAGTTGGTAAATAATTATTGGTTGGTACGACCAACTTTGTTTCCCAATAATAAATATTTTCTTCCAATTTCTAATAATAAAATTAAATTTATTCCATCCATAAAATACTGATGATTAAAAATAAAATCAAATCTCTTAAGTGTCTTATTATATCATAAAAACTGGAGTATTAACATCCTTGCAACGACAAATTATTTTTTCATATTATGTGGAGATAGTGAAAATGAAGCAATGAATTGATCGTCCAACGAAAATCAAATTCGGATTATGCAGATATTCAAGTATGAGTGTGAGCAGCACAAGGAGTAGCTAGACATTGGATGCATCCAAAAATTGGACAAATCAAATGTAATTTTAGAGTTGGATGGATAAAAAGATACTAGACATTGGATGCATCGAATGATATCGATTTATTGTGATGGAAAATAACAAGAAAGAAAATATAGATATGATGAACGGGAATCATCCAAATTTTTTAGTGAGAAATTACTGGGATGACACTAATATGTTGAGTTACATGAAGAATGGATATAGATATACACACATCACATGTTAAGTTTGGTATACAACCAACTTCGCTTTCGACTAGTTAAAATTTTATTGTCAACAACGTGCACAAAGGTTTCGTGGTGTAGTTGGTTATCACGTCAGTCTAACACACTGAAGGTCTCCGGTTCGAACCCGGGCGAAGCCATCTTTTGTTTTTTCAATTAACGAGCTAAAAACGACATCGTTACCTGTTTACCGCTTGCTACTCTCCACGTCATACATCTTTTGATCTCGCGCCACATCACTCTGTTCATTCTCATTGGTTAATACCCTCCACGTCATCATCCCTTCCCTTGAGAACACGTCATTTAAAATGACTCCAGAATCATCCACACATCCTTCTTATTTTCGAAGTAACCAAAAAAGACAAAAAAACAAGTCCTGATTTGGGTCCCTTCTAATTTTGCGCAATCTTAATCCTTCGAGCCTCGAATTTCGTTTGTTCTTCGTCAAATTTTCTCTCGCAGCGTTTGCAATTAATCAGCGCTAGGGCTTTTGGTCTCGCAATTATATCTCGAGGGTTTCTCTAAGGCGTGGGTTTGATATCTTTTCTCAATCCATTATGGGTCGCAGATTATTCGTTTGTGTCGGAGCTCTGTTTCTGATTTTGTTCGCAACTTTTCCGTCGTCTGAAGGTTTGATTTCGTCTCCTCCTTGCCCTAAAGCCATCTCGGTAAGAAATTTATCACTAATATCTTTCGTTTTCTGGATTTGTAATTGTCTTTGTTTGGCCGCTGTGAGATTATAGAGATTGAAGAAGCAAGTCATGACCTTTTTGTAGTTTTTATGATCAATTTAGTTCAATCCCTAACAAATTATATCTGGTTTTGGTGTCAATCAAAGAGTTTTAAAATAGAAAATTTGATCCTTTTCTTAATATGATATAATATATTGACTTCATATTCTCTGAAATTTTCTGGTTTGATAGGATTTGAAGGAAGCAATTGTGAAAGGACTTGGATTCCAATCCGAAGAAGTGAAGATTTCTGGGTTTGATGTTAGGGATGCATTGGTAGGGCATGCTGTTTCATATGAATTTGATCTAGAAATCGACAACAAAATTCTTCCAATCAAGCTTCTTGAAGATGTGAACCGATGGGAATACGTAGATCTCCCAATTTTCCAAGTAGAACAGCCCATTGGAGCCATGGATGAGAATGCTTTGGTTCCTGTGAGGAACAAGAAGAAGTCTAGTGATATGTCACCTGTTTTAGCTCCGTTTCAACTTGCCGGTCCCATGGAAATTTGGATCCAAGATGCGAACAATATGCGTCTTTCATTACCTGTAAGTTAAAGACCTTTCGTTTGGTTATGTTTGAACAATCGACATTGGTTTTGTTTATTGATTGTTCTGTCCCAAAATCTGCAGTATGATGTGGATGCTGGTGTTTTGAAGAAAGTGATATTAGCAGACGGAGCTGTTGTAACCGTGAAAGGAGCTAGATCAGTTAGTTTGCGCCATCCGATTGATTTTCCACTTCCGTTAAACCAAAGTCCCAATGAATTTGCCTCTGGACTTCTCTCTTTAGCTGAACAGCTTCGACGTGCTTCGAGTGATCAAGAAACTCCACTTCTCTCACTCCGCATTGTTGGTCCTACTTCTCTTGCAACAACTTCACAATCCCCTAACAACAAACTCAAGCTTAAGCGTCTTGCGCCTGGACTTGTGGAACTATCCTCAATGTCTAAAGACAAAAGTAGTAGTGTCTCAACAATTGGCGGTGCGACTACTACTGTTCTTACCCCAAGAGAGTTCACAACCATGTGGCCAGTTACTTCAATCAATGGCTCGAACCCTAACCTACTCGGCTTTGAGAAGCTATTGACCTCTGTTTTGGGTCCCAAAGCTCAGAAAAAGGGTTCCTTTAAGGTGTTAAAAGCGGATGTCGCGGCTCAAACGTTTATGAAGATTGGTTTTGGTGTAGAAAGGAAGCTGAAGGAAAGTGAATTTGAAGGTTTAAACCTTCCAGAATGGCGAACTAAACCCGAGACAATGAGAATGCATTTTGAAGTTCTTGCTAAGGTCGATGGAGAGAAGGTTATTCCAGAGAACGTAATGCAAGTTGATCCGATACCATTGGAGGATACGATTGCGCAAAATGTGATTTCTGGAAATGTAACCATGTCGAAACTTCCAATCATTCAGCCTCCTCCAAGCCCTTTCACCTTGTAAATCATGTGGACATATTTCATGTTTTACGAGAAAATCTAAAGACTTGAGTTCTTGTCTTTGTTTTCTTTTACTTAACCGTATCTGCAGAAGAAGTGTATGTTATACAGTTATACTTCTCAGCAACTTGTAATTACTCTTTTTTGGTGTAAATCATACATAATCTTATAAAGGCTTCGTTAAGTCCGTGGATCAGTCTTAAGAAGTATATGATTACACAAACTGATTAACAAATATGAGAAAGAAATAGCTTGCATGGGTACATGATAGTATGAGAAAAAGAAAACGGAAAATGTGGAAAATAACATGAAGTATAGGGACTAAACTGAAAATTGATATTAATATACTATACGCTCCAGACTGTTGTGGGTCCTTAAAAAGTTAAAATATGCATTAAATTAAATCTAATTCGGGCCCATCTGTTTGACTAAGGCCCACGTGTGTTCTTCTTATAGGCCTATATAAAGCCCGTGGGTATTCCTCTTATAGGCACATGGGGTATTCATCTTAAAAGCCCATTAATCCTAACTCGGGCCCATCTATTTGACTAAGGCCCACGTGTGTTCTTCTTATAGGCCTATATAAAGCCCGTGGGTATTCCTCTTATAGGCACATGGGGTATTCATCTTAAAAGCCCATTAATCCTAACTCGGGCCCATCTATTTGACTAAGGCCCACGTGTGTTCTTCTTATAGGCCTATATAAAGCCCGTGGGTATTCCTCTTATAGGCCCATGGGGTATTCATCTTAAAAGCCCATGGATTTCCTCTTATAGGCCCATGGTATTCATCTGTAGGCCCGTATTAAAGCCCATGGAAATTCTTCTTATAGACCCATGGGGTATTCATATTAATGGCCCATAGATTCATCTTCTAGGTCCATGATATCCCTCTTATAAGCCCATGGTATTCCTCTTATAGGCCCACATTGAAAGCCCATGGATTTCCTCTTATAGGCCCATGGTATTCATCTGTAGGCCCGTATTAAAGCCCATGGGAATTCCTCTTATAGGCCCATGGGGTATTCATATTAATGGCCCATGGATTCATCTTCTAGGCCCATGATATCCCTCTTATAGGCCCATGGTATTCATCTTGTAGGCCCATATTAAAGCCCATGGAAATTCGTCTTATAGGCCCATGGAGTATTCATCTTAGGCCCATGGGATTCATCTTATAGGCCCATATTAAAGTCCATGGGCATCCCTCTTTTAAGCCCATATTAAACTCGCCATGACCTCCGGCCAAACGCCGAGACTTCCACGCCGGGAGAGTGACTGGCGATGGGAGAAGACGGAGCTCGTGGTTGGATTCGCGGTGATGAGACTGCGAAGCAGATGTTATCTCGGGTTCTTAGAGACCGAGCTTTCCTGCTTCTTCCGCCTCTTCACCGTGTCCCTTTACGCGCCGGGAACGTAGTCGAGATAACTGGCGCGTCTCCGTCTGCGAAAACTCAGATCTTGATTCAGGCTGCGATCAATTGCATTCTTCCGAAGACGTGGAACGGGATTCACTATGGAGGATTGGGGAAATTGGTTTTGTTTCTCGATCTAGATTGCCGTTTTGATGTACTGCGTTTATCTGAAATGCTCAAGCATCGCCTTCTCGAAGCTAACCGTATGAAATTTCTGAAACTTCCCTTTGTCTTACTTTAAGTTGTCCTATATGCATATTATCAGCTACTTCAATGAAGATAATTCCTGAACTGTGAGCATTGTCCGTCGCTTTAAACTTGAGATCATCTCAGTCATATAATAGACTTTGTTGTTTGGTAGTTTTAAGTTTTTTTAGTGAACTGCTAAAATTTGCCATATAAATCAAATATGGTTGAATGTAGTCCTTCCAGCTTTTCAGGGTTAGGCAACGGAGCATGGTGGCAACTTCAAGAGTCAAATGTTAGAAATTGCAGATCCGCACAACACAAGTCAAACACTGTTTATGATGCGGAGTTATTTGCTTCATGCATGAAAAGGTTTCTCTATGTTCGCTGCTATGATAGTCTCCAACTTTTGTCTACTCTCAAGGTAGTCATGTGCCTTTGAAATCACATTTTGGGTTTGTGTGGATTCTAGGACCCTGTTAAAAAGTTCTATCATCTTTTCAGACATTGCATTATCGGATCCGACAACAAGAAGCGTGTGGAAGTCAAATCGGAGTGCTTATGATTGACAGGTTTGTCTTCGAATCTCATGGTTTGGATCTAAAGATGCTATTGTCTTCTAAGAATCCTTTCACGACCAGCATCGGTGCTTTCCACTGGACTGATCGTCTATCGTCATCATTGGCATTGGAGAAACATAACAGGTAAGATTTCTACATAAAGATAGTATAAAGTCTCATCTGTTTCAAGCTGCTTAGTATAAAGTCTTGCCACATGGAAACTACAAAAAACTCATATGGTGTCAGTGTAAGGAGACAGCTTCTCTGGTTTTATACAAATTAGGTTCCTTTAGTTAGATCATGTGTCTTTTAGCTTACTTATGTCATCACGTTGAAGAGTTTGTGGAACTTTGAGTTTGAGACTCTTATATTTATGATGTATAGGAAAAGTCTCTCCCTTAAAAATGTGGTGGAGACGATATTGCAAGAGATGAAGAAGCTACTGCAGGTGCATTCTTTGGTAGTAATTGCCACTAAGGCTACAATTTACGAAGAAAAATACCCAACAAATGAGAATAGTCGGTTCGTTGGTTAATCACAGGCTTTGTCTCTGCGTTTTTTGTGTTGCTATAGTTGCTTCATCTCTAACTTCCCACAAACTTCAGGAAGTTCTCCTCAAACGACGATTTGTCAGGGAATGCTGCAAGTAAACCTCAGCAACCTCCCTTTCGTGAATTCATGCCTTCTTCTTGGCAGGTCATTTTCTAATGTGAACCCTTAAAGCCTCTTCTTGGAACGCTTTGTAGATTGTTTTTGACGCATACCATTTCAAGACTGCATTTTTTTTCCTCTAAAGATCTGCCAAATTTCATCTATTGTTTCAAAGGATGATTCTTTCTCACCAACCCTCCTTTGTGGTCAATGCAGGCATTTGTAACACATAAGATAATCATACGGAAATCAGGTTAGAATGTTTTTTTTTTGGCTGTTTGGTTTAGCTTTTGCGCTTTCTCTCCATGTCTTTGTTCAGTTACTTTTATGATCTCCTGCAGGTGATCATCAGTCTTTACAAACGGGACAGCAAAGTTTGTCGGCATATTCACTTGAATGGTTACAACCGCAACTTAGTAGCAAAGACCGATTTATAGTAGACGATGTAAGGAAACTTATCACGACCATTGCCAGTCTTGTAAAACCATTTTACTCTAAACCACCCTCATATTATTCTTTTCCTGTTTCATCATCTCCTGCAGTCTGGTATTGTCATCGTCTCGTGACTTAGATTCCGTTTCAGGTATTCTTCAATCTCTCTCTCTATTAGAGAGTCAACACATTTTCTGACACGTGTGCTTGTAACTCTGTACTCTGTAGAAACCATAACTATTGCGAGTCAAGGTAGCTATTAGCTAAGCAGCGTGCAGCAAAGTTGCCAGATGTAAAGTTAATGCAGAGTTTATTGCATCAGAAAGAGGAAAAACAAATAGACACCAAAAGTTAAATCTTTAAATGTAAATTTGTCTTTCTTTTTTTTTATCTTTTTTTACTTGATTAGGTTATTCTTACAATGTTTGAGTAACCTTATCTTAGATATAAAAAGAAAGAAAATTATACTTACACACACACGTTTTGGATTTGAATTGGATTGTAATATCTTTCTAAAATTGTCAAAATCTATTCTCATGATTTGACATCAAAGACTTGAAATTGCAACTGCACGTGTTGTTTTGTAACCTCATTCTTAGAAAAGCATACTTTTTAACTGTTACCTTCCCAGAAACTTGAAAGTGATTCTTAATGGGACATCACTACTCAGGCCTTAGCACTAGGAGTCGTGTTACATTTCTTCGACTTCAAAGTTCAAAATCATATTATAGCATTTTTTGCTTGTGGACTCTGTCTTATTATACAGTCATCAGTTTTGGTGGTTTTTTCTTTTTTCCAGATATTATATCTCGTTTTCACCACATTTATCTTTTTATCTTTTCTTTTTCGAGTTTAGCAGATAAGATTCATGTCTCATGTTTTATCTTTTTTTTTTTTTATCTTCATATTGGGGAAGATTAGTATTAATAAACTTGGATTTAGGAATCATTATCGTTTTATGTAATAATTAGGTCTTGCAAGGAGTGGGAGTAGTCAAATCTTTTGGATACTTGATGAGATAAATCAATAGTAAAAGATTTTAAACTGTTTATTTAGGGGGAAAAAAAAACAGAAATTCATAGGACTTCCACTAAAAAGCTTTCATGTGTTGGATATGATGCGTGATGTGAAACTAAAAATTATCCTTCTTTTTTATATTGCGTGGATTGATTTCCACAGCTATTCATATTTATCTTTTTTCTTACTTTTTCAAATTATTAGTGATTATGTGTTATATCGAAATGTATTTACTAGTTTTGATATGAACTTTTGTCGACAAAAAATGTATTTTTACATTTAACGAAATCAAGCTTTGTTGTTGCAGTTTCTTCTGGTTGTATATATTGAGGGTGACTAAATTTTTATTTTTCTCCACATGAGGGTGTCTAATTTTAACAGTGACATATAATCTTTAAAGTAAAAATGTTTTGAGGACTAAAACGGCGTTTACTTTATCCTTTCAAAGAGGTGTGGCCTCAGAAGAAACTAACAATTTGAAAAGTTTGTCACAACACGTTTCCCTCGCAATTTGATTCATTTCTCCATTGTACCATTGTGTGTAGTCTCATATGTATTACATGTTCTGTTGTAAAATTATGCGATCGTTTGAAACATAATTTTTTGCATGTAACTTCTACATAATTTTAAAAATATAAACGCAAACATCATACGAAAACGGAAGGTGTTTTTCATTTATGTTACAATTAATAGTTGAGTTTATTTTTTTTTTTAATAGTGAAAGTTATAGATTCAATTAGATAAAAATACATTCAAAATATTAGAAAAAAAAAAATCAAACTCATGCTATATAAAAAAATTTAGAAAAATTAAAAGATAAGAACGAAAGCATTTTGCATAAAATAATAATAATAATTTAAAACATGAAGAAGATGTAGGCATGTGGGTATGAAAGGCTTTGACGAGTTTGACTTTGACTTTTGCCTAACTCCCATTTTGTCATGGTTACGTTTATTGCACACTAAAATTAGCCGAAGCTATATCCAATCTCCTCTCCTCTCATCCATTAATTAAACTTAAATTAAATAAGGCTTTCTTTATTATTAATATCGTAAAGTTTGATTTGATTCATTGCTTCTGTGTTTTTTTTTTTGTTAGTACCAATTTCACACTTCTTCTCCATTATTAACGCCACGTAGTCCCTGTTAATTGAAGACATTAGTACACTTTTTCTTTGTTGTATTTGTTTAGATCCTAGTATTTTTTTGGTTGTTTGTTTGTGGTGAGTCTTATCGTTGCGATTGCTATTTTACAAAACTAATTCTTGAATTTTTTGAGTTCAAAGCTTTTGTTGGAATTTAAGTTTTAGTAATTAAAAAAAAAAAAAAACATGTTCAGTCCAAAGAACAAGACTTTGCTAGAATGATAATCTAGTTTTAAAAATTCCAATATATATCTGGATGTGAACTGAGACGAGCTATAACCCCATTTGTTTAGATCTTAGTCTATTCCTGATTTAAAATTAGAATCGGATTGTTTTATATAATTTTTGGTGTCGTTTTTTTAAGCAATCCAATTAGACATTTGCTGTTTTTTTTTCTCAATCTGCTAAAAAGTTAAGTTTTTTGCTATCTAAAATAGTATCGAAATCATTTGATGAATCCATGATCATCTAATTTGTATGAAATATAATTCTTTAACCAAAAAAAAAAAGTATGAAATTTAATCCAGTTCAATTTACTCCGTTGTATGTTGGATGTACTTTTTGGATCACTAAAAACACTCACCTTAACTTTCCAGCTTTCGATATATCTTTATAGAATTATATAAAAGCAAGCAATAAATATAGATATAACATAAATGATCTTAGTCTAATGAAAATGAAAATACATTTTTGATTGATAGTTAATGAGGACAATTTAAAGAAGACAAAGATCTTTTGATCACGCGTGTGGCGTGGGCATGTGCGTGCGTAAGCGTAAGCAATAGATCATCCAAACCCCTCATTTTGACCATTTTGCCCTTTCATAAGAATAATAATAATATTAAGTTCACATTTTAATCATATATAAAAATTATTTTAATTTTAGAAACCTTGGAGAAATCTGAAGCAAAGTTGAGGAGCACCACCCACACACTCCTATTCATTGGGGCTGCCTACTCCTATGCCCTTCTTCTTTTTTAATTCATCCGATGAATTGCTTAGTAAGTTTTAAAATTAATATCAAGAACAATGAAAACAATAGTAATTATAATTATAATAACAAAAACCAGTCAATTATTTTAACCAAACATAACAATATAGGGTCAATTATTTTAAGAGAGAAGTGGGTCCAAAGAAGAGAAATCAGTTGAACTCTCAATCTTTTGGGCAGTCTTTGAGTTTGTGTGGATCTCAATTTTATAACAAAAGCCATTGATTGCTACTTGAGGGAGACTGCATATGAGAAAGATTGATAATTTTTAAAGTTTTCTTCGTATATACTTAAATGATTATTAATATACATATTTTAGGGGTTCTTTGAAAATGTTGCTAAACGGTGATATATATGGATTATTGTTTCTTTGTCAATAACTGACACACACATTATCCTATTTGAATATTGTAAAGATTGATATTTGAAGTTAACAATTGGTCTATGATTATATGATAGTTTAGAGTTTTTATTTTAAAGCTAATTGTCATCTAAACATCAGTGTTGTTGTTTTGAAAAAAAAAAAAAAATTTGTTTTACAACAGTGTCGTATTTGTATCCAAAATTTTAATACTTGAACTATAGTATATAACTGTTGAACAAAAAAAAAAAAAAACTATAGTATATAACTAAATGAAATATCTTATAAAAAAAATAGGAGAGAGTGTAATAATGGGAGGGTATTGGGTACAAACTACAAAGGTACAAATCTCAAAATGAAGGCAAAGAAGAGAGAGAGAAAAGTGGGGCCCATAATCCTATGGTTGAAGACCAAACCCATTTTCATGTGCGCCACGTGGATTATTGCGGGTGCATGATCTCAGCATGAAGTGTTATCATCACTCCTCGACCTCGAATTTCTCTCCTCGATTAGTTTTTGTTTTTTTAAATAAAACATTAATGGAGTTAGTATTATTTTGGTTTATAGCTAATTTTGTCTTTGGCGTAAACTGTGGACTACATTAATAAAATAGAAAACTGACCGTTAAAACGTAGATATACCCCAAAGGCCTTAAACACTGAACGGTATGATTGACTTTTCTGGTACTTGTTTTACAAATTTTAATTAAGTGGATTGTTTCTTTACTTCCTATTATATAAAAGGTTAGCATATATAAGATGAACTGTAACATCAAATTATGATTTTATAATAGTATAGTCGTTAGTATATTTACAAGGGTAGATTTTTTATATTTTATATGTGTTTACGTTATGTTTATAATTGAATCTCATTATAATTTTCTTTTAATTAACTGCCATTGTAAATGTGAACGCTAAACAAATGGAAAGAAAAATATGTTTCTGTCTACAATTTTCAAAGAAAGCTTATAAAAAATTAGAGATGTAAAACCAAAAAAAAAAATAATAGAGATGTTGATATTTTAATTTAAACATAAGATTTCAACTTGTAAACGTAAACGCAAAAGTAAATATTATGCTTGAAACTAAATTCAAAAAAATGAAAATGGAATATTTAATTAAAAACTAACTGAAATCGCCTCAATAATTAGCAGCAATACATACAGACAAACCATATACCTAATTACCTATGTGTTCTGACTTGACATACACCCATAAATTGCTACCCAAAAAAAAACAATTTATCATGACCCCAGGTGATAAAAGCCTTTTTACTCCACCACAATTTGGAGAATATATAGTAGTGTTGTTTTTAATTTAACTTAGTTTAATATTATAATATACTATTTCGGGATGAATACAAACTATTTTAAACTTATAGAAATAGAAAGAAGAAATGGATAAGAATCTTCTTCTTAGTGGTGAAGAAGATACTGTGTTCAGTTTCAAAAAAAAAAAAAAAAGAAGATACTGTGTTGCGTGGAAGCATCCAATCCTAAACACCTCTCGTTTCCTCCCGCCTCTTTTTCTTTTTTTTTTTAGTTGTTGAAATACTATAATTTAATTAATAAATTTCACATGTGTAACCTTTTGTTCAATCCTTTTTTCCATATTAAAAAATTCATAATATCTAATCCTTTTACAAAGGCTATGCTGCGTTGTGGAATTGTATATGTTTTTTTGTTTGTGATTTTTATATGTATCGATGTTTAACAACTAGAAAGTATATATATCAACAAAAATTTAATTAAAAAAAAAACTAAAATCACATCTTGTAAACGTGTTTCTTTTAACTAGTTAAGTCATTGTATTCTAACAAACGAGATTTATAGCCTAATTGTTTGTAATAATGCATATGTTATGTCATAATATAAGTTTAAATATAGAAATATATGTGTGTGAATTATAGACGAAAAAATTAAGTATATTAGTAAAATCTATAACCAGTTTATGATAATTAGCTCTTCTTCTCCATCATCAAAACTCAAATTCAGTAAACCTTTAACCTACACAAAGGAGCGGACTTACCTTTGTCAAAGTGAGGCATGTACCACATACAAAATTTATATAATTTATTTTGTACCACTAACATATTAGATGATAATACTGTTCGTGCTACAATTTATATAAAATACAAGTTTTTGTGCCTTAGGTAAAATATTTTCTATATCCTGCCTACACACCCAAAAACTCATATATGGAAACACAAAATTTTGTTTTTAAGAATAAATAAATAAATAAAAAGCAAAAGCAGAAAGAAAGGAGAAAATCAGCAGCCAAAATTGTAAGATCCACTTAAGCCGACGACTTCTCGGAAAATAAGCTTTCAAATGCCCTTTGACATCAATTACTCATCTCCCTTAGTTCTATTGCACTTGCTTGCTTACATCTTTACTACCATCATTCTCTTTTGTTTTCTTTACCATTTCTTTTTAATTTCAATATTTTAAAAGTAAATTGAAGGTGAAATTAATTGGTGTGTGCAAGTGAATTAAAGAAGCCATATATAAAAGTATATGACTTCCAAATTCCACCTTCTCCTTCTTCTTCTACCTCCTATATATACCTCAGTTTCTTTCACACACTTCCTCTGGTTCCACATCATCTTCTCTAGATATCTCTACTTTCTCCTTATTTAATCTTCTTCACACACACGCAACCACATATATATAATATGTATGCACATGGGAAGTAGTGAGATCAATATCGTTATCAATGAATCTACCGCCAGGATTTAGGTTTTTTCCGACGGACGAAGAGCTCGTCGTTCACTTCCTCCACCGCAGAGCTTCACTCTTGCCTTGTCACCCTGACGTCATCCCCGACCTCGATCTTTATCCTTACGATCCTTGGGACCTCCCCGGTATATACATACACATATATCTCTCTCTATATATGCATCATGCAACATGTATAATGATCCCATAGTTTACTTAACATGCATGTGTATATAGTAAATTATGCGTGAGTGTGTATCATGTATGTATATGTGTAGTTGACAATATAGATATGTATAATGATCCAAATTAATTAAAGGACAGAGATTGATTGTTGTCACCAACTTAAGTAACCAATCTGTCTTTTTTTTTTTAGCAGTAAACTTTTGTTGGGTTGTCTTTTTATGGATTGTTTTTGTTTCCAAAATCTTACCATACACACAAATACTAAGAGTGCCAATCTCTACCTAATAAATTTCTTTTTATTCTCTTGGAAGGAATCTATTAATTGGTGAACCATAATTAACATTGCTTTCTTCATAGTCATACATGTGCACCGATATCAATCATTCGATCTCATGATACACAAACACAACCAATCATATACAAATATTACACACACACACACCAAAACATATACGCCGACATACATAAAAACAAATACACATAAAATATACTATTGATACTTTATCTTATAGTGACTTCGTTAGACTATATATTATATTCAAAAATGTAGAAAAATTCAGACTAATCTCAGTTCGTTCTGAAACATAGTAGATAATTAGAAGAAATACGGTAGAATAGATAAACCCATAGTTTCTCACCATAACAAAATATAAAACTTTGGATAACAAAAAAAAAGTTTCAGATATTTGGTCTAAAGATTTTCTAGGTTCGGGATCAGTATTTGATTAATAATGAATTAACGCTAATTTGTGTACGTATAATTATAGGGAAAGCTTTGGGAGAAGGGAGGCAATGGTATTTCTATAGTAGAAAGACGCAAGACAGAGTGACGAGCAATGGGTATTGGGGATCAATGGGAATAGACGAGCCAATCTTCACAAGCTCCACACACAAGAAAGTGGGTATCAAAAAGTATCTAACTTTCTATCTCGGAGATTCTCAGACTAACTGGATTATGCAAGAATATTCCCTCCCAGATTCCTCTTCTTCCTCTAGTCGATCTTCTAAGAGATCAAGCCGTGCTTCTACTAGTTCTAGTCATAAACCAGTGAGTACTCTTTTTGCTTCATAAACTTAACTTAAATTTTACATTTTTTTAACGTAAAATTAGAAGTTAACCTCCACGTGGCATGAATCTTTTTTGCGTGCAGGATTATAGCAAGTGGGTGGTATGCAGAGTGTATGAACAAAATTGCAGTGAGGAAGAGGATGATGATGGGACAGAACTCTCATGTTTGGATGAAGTCTTTTTGTCTTTAGATGATCTTGACGAAGTAAGCTTACCGTAATAAAGACAGAAGCACCCAAGAAAAGAAGAGGTTTAGTGGGAAATTATTTCTAAAATCTTTGTACCAAAAAAAAAAGGAAGAATGACATCATTCTTACAAGTTATATGCTGTAAGATTAGCAAACCCCAATTTGCAAGCAAGAAGCAAAAAAGGAAGAAGCTCTAGTCTTGCTGTATTTTTTTTTATTTAAAATTCAAATATATCTATTTTTATAATACTGAATTAATGATGTTTGGTATATTAAATATATGCATATTATATGGGAGAAATTAGCAAAAATAGTATTTTGTGAAAAAATTATTGCAAATATTACAATGAAAATTTAAGTGATAAATCCTTGTAAGATATGATTAATAAAATAATACCTTTATCGGTCTATACAAATTAAAATCTCAATAAAGCGATGAACATAATCTGTGTGTATATATATGCACTGATTTGAATTAATAATTTTCTTCCATACGACAATCACAATAGTAAGTTTCAAAAAAACAAAACAAAAAAAGACAATCACAATAGTAATTCACGAATTTTTTTTTATAAATGTTTTCTGTTTAGATAAACCAATGTAATAATATGGTGTAGGTTTTATTCTCCATTCAATCATAATGCTAAAATTATTTGTTAGTGTAGGATTCCCAATAAAAAATTAAATAAAAATATATCTCGTCTTTTTGCCTAATATACCTAAGGTTAGGAGGAAAACCACATCTACTAGTCTGGGATAAAATTGCAGCCTACTTCTCATCCTTTGAAGAATACTAACTAAAATACATTTTAATTGGTACAAACGGATTAGAGTTTTGACTAACAAGATCCAAAACATTAGAACATTTATATATTATAATATAAAAAATGGGAAATAATGATTATGTTACCACTGGATGCATGCAAATGAGGCTTAAAAAAATAAGCCCCCCATGTTGGCGAATAATCATGGGGAAAGGCTAATAGTGTGTTAAAAAAGTTATAGAGACCAAACTAACTTTTTGGTTTTTGTTTGGTCTTTCTTTCTTGAAAGTTTATATGATTTATATTTTCTAACTCAACAAACAAACCAACAAATAAGAATTATATTTCTCTCCTTTTTTAGATGGAAGAGTCAGGCAGCTTGGACAATAATTTTTCTAAAAATAAATTGTGGAGCCCTAAGTTTTAGATGTATGATATATCGTCGGATTAGATTGCACTCGGGTACTATCTTCTAATTTATAACTAAAAATCTCGAGAAGTACAATAAAAATAAGGGCTCTAAAAGTATAATTGTTTCTTTTTCTCTGTGAAACCAGAGAAAAATGAAAATAAACTTTTGAGAAAATAGTGATAAAATTATATTTCTGAGGAGTTAGTCCTAAGTTTTTAAAGACAACAAAAAGGTTTAGAACAAAAATACAAGATAGAAATATTATAAGCATATAATTTTGAAATACATAATCTTTCAAGTGTGGCCTCTAAATTTGATATACGTGTGGCCTAAACCTGATCCGGTTTAGGGTACGTAGTAGGATTGGTGTTTTGTTAATAATTTATAATTTGTAAGACTTGGGCAATTGAGAGCCTTTTCCTCCAAGTTATAGTCTCTCTCTATAGATCTTTGATTGGGTTTAGTAGTTGTCTTGTGTCTCCGAGCCAAGCAACATTGTCTTTCTACGTCTATTATATATTCCATTTTTTATTTGATTTTATGGGTGCTTGCTTAGCAAGCACTGACTCATGTATGATGCAAGCACCTTGCACACATAATAATAACAAAAACAATTTAAAAAATAGAAAGGAAATATTTTTTGAAAGTTTTGGGAAAGAGGGGATAGGATTTAAATCATGGTACAGTTTGGGATGGGTAGAGAGATTTTCATGGTTTTGCTGTTTTAAGATATTCATAATTATAAAACCAAATAATTTCAAAGATTTAAATAGGGTAAATCTATCTACATAAGGATTTCTAACCAAATATATGGTTAGACGATTTCGATTTAATTCGGTGCGGATTTTACATAGTATTGCAAATATCAAACTATCAATATCATTCTGGTTTACTTAGAACTTAGAAGGCTAAAAAGAATTTGGATTTCGTGGGACGTTGGATTAAGAAGCATTTGGTTGGTTTTAAGCGTATAGAGAACAAAAATAAAAACAATAGAATATTAAGAAGCATTTGGTTGGTTCTTGGAATGCAGAAAAGCAAACAAAACCTAACAAGCATCTTTAGAATTTGGATTCATCTATGGGAGAAAAACAATAGAAGATTTATCTTTTATGGATTTCGTAGCTGAACATTTGGATTGTGGATTTCGTAGCTGAACATTTGGATATCAAGAATGTGGATTTCGTAGTTGAACATTTGATTGGTTTGAAGCTTATAGAACCAAAATATAAACCAGGGATTTAATTTGGTTATTGGAATGCAGAAAAGCAAGCCAAACCTGACATAGTAACGAGCATCGTGCTTTACAATTTGGATTCATTTATGATTTAAACAGACTGTTTTTGTGTGTGTGTGTGTGTGTGTGTGTGTTGTGTATCTATTAGCTTTCTTTGTATGTGTAATCAAGAAATCTTTAAAATCGTATGAAAATCTGGAAAGTTTGATGAAGAGGGAAGAAGTTTTTATGAACAGAATGTTACCTTTTTCTTGGTCCTCCTGTGGTTTAGGTTGAGGAATTGTCATCCAAGCAAAGCTGAGTGAAAATTGGCAGTCTCTTTCTATGTTTGTAACGCCCAAAAGCATCATCTGGGAGGATCCTTCTATGTGAATTCGTAAAATCAGTTTGAGCTTGTGTGAACGTTGGCAGTCCATCATCAGAAGGTGACCAGTCTTTCTCTGTCTTCATAGTTTCAAGTCCAGCAGAAGGTGACAAGTCTGGTCTTTGCGTCGATGCTTTAAGCTCATCAGAAGGTGACAAGAAGTCTTGTGTTTGTGTCATTGTTTCAAGCTCATCAGAAGATGACGACAGGTCTTGTATTTGTGTCATTGCTTCAAGCTCACCAGAAGATGACGACAAGTCTTGTATTTGTGTCATTGTTTCAAGCTCATCAGAAGGTGACAAGTATGGTTTTTGGGTCACTGTGTCGAGTCCATCAACAGAAGTGTGGACAGGTGGCTCGCAGGTGCTTATGTTGGGGTGGCTAGAGGGAGGTGTTGTGGGAAGTAGTGAGATTCTGGGGTCGTTTCTACTTGGCGACTGGTTGAAGTCATGGGGAATTTGGTAGCCAGTGGGTCTTGGAGACCTGTATAGGTAATGTGTCTGATAGAGGTCAGGCGCATGGGGAGATGCTGGTAGTTGTAAGTGCGGAAGAGGTTGTCCTTGTAATGGTCTCGGATAAGCGTAGCTCGGAGGCTGGTACGGATGACCATAGCTCGGAGGCAGCTGCTGGTGCGGAGATGGATTCTGCATGATGATTCACATAATGCGTCATTGGTGTCTGAGTTGTACGTTTCTGAAACAGAGGTTTCACATAGAAGGAAAGTGGGTTGAGATCTACTTACACCCCATTGAAAGTGTGGATCATGGTCACATGGAAGTTGCTGGAGTGGAAACGAAGAAGCTAGTCTTTGTGAAGATCTCGGTGTGAGGATGAATGGTTCAGCAGTAGCTTGCAGTTTTGATGGATTAGCAGCCTATGAACACAGGTTAAAGCAAATGAGGACCGTTTATGATTCTTCAGAATCCTGATGAAGAAAGATGTTATGAATCAAACCTTTGGTGTCTCTACTTTTGTAGAAGAACTATTTGCCAACATCTTTCCTTTTCCACCTGAAGAATTCTGAGACCGAGCGGTTTCCTGCAAAATCACCAGAAAACTCTTAACGCAAACACTTCCAACGCATAAACATGAGCTTGGTTGTGATAGGATACACAATCTTTGCTTCTCTTGAATAAGTCAAGACATTGGAAAATTCATCACTATCTATACTTGTAACTAATGTTCAACAACAATAGACATTTTCAGCTTTAGCTTCCTTGTGGTTCCTAACAGTCCTCGAAAGGCATACAATCATTACCGTCTAACAACTCTATGTTCTGACCATTTTGGGACATCATACGCAATATTCGAATATAAACCGCATTTCTCAAGTAATTCAATGATGTTTTTACCTATGTATCGATTCTAATCTTACAAGTACGTACACAATAAAGAACAAAAGATGTACCTGGTTACGTCCAGATTCGCTTCTATGGCTGCTAAACTCTGTATTCCTGTGTTGACTCCTGATGACTGAATAACGAGCAGATCGTCCGAGAGAGTTGGACACCTTCTTGGCAGTGGCTGATGTGACCAGAACACCATCCATCAAGATTCCTTCATCCGAGTATGAAGCCGGAAAGGGCCTACGAGGAAGTGGATCTGATTTTGAGTCCCGTAAGCATTGCAGCAGGAGAGACTTTGCATTGCTAACGCTATAATTCCTTTTAGGAGTAGACGGACTCAAAAGTGATGACATTTTTTGTTGAAAACGGCTCTGCCGGATCTTATCCATCGGCCACGTCTGGTTGCTTTGGGGGCTCTGCCTTGGCGTTTCGTAATCCACCTCGCTGAGGACAAATGGCTCATTTTTGTCCATCAGGTCTCTACAGTTGGAGAATATGAGATTCCCAATAGATCCTTGAGCACCAGATACTTCAAAATGAGGTTCTTTTCCCTGATCAAAATCACCAGAAGGATTTGCAATTTAACAACCAAAAAACACAAATCACAAGAGAGTTCAAAATGACTTATTCGCTGTTTCTCCCCCTGCTGCTAGGAGCTTTCGGATAAAACTTTTGACATTGTTGCGAATGTAGTAATAGCAATGCATTCAACTCGGGAAAACTAGTAACGAAAATCAAAAGCACAAGACAAAAAGTTCTGTGAATTAAGTTTCAGATTAAATTAAGAACAAGGCTCTGCAGAAACATTTTCCCGCCAAAATCGACGATGAAGATTCAGGAGATAACGCAAATTCTACCCAAGATTCACGCGGGGAAAATTTACCGAAAACCATCACAACTTGAAGAAATCCAAAGCGAGAACAATTGAATTAGACGGGAAGAAGAAGAACTAAAATCGATCATTGAATCAAAATCAAGGGTAGTAGAAGAATCGGGAACGAAAAAAACGATTCAGTCACGAACGAGCAAGATCTAAAGCTCGAAATTGGAAGAGAAATCGAGATCACATACCTAGAAAAATCGAGTAGCTAATTAGTGCTCCTCTGATTCGATAGCATAACGAAGCTCGCTCCAGAAAATCTCCGCAGAGAAGAGGGAAAAATCAGATTTAAAGGGACAAATGTGGCTGGGTCTCAGTATATATACGGCTAACGGAAAAGATAACGGCGGAACGTTTTGATTGGGTCTGAAACTTTGACGGAGTTTCTTCGCCTTCCACTAAACCGGTCAAGACGAACTAAACCAAAAATATTATTTAACTGGAATGCTTTAACCATTCGACGCAGCAATCTCTGGTTTTTGTACAAAACGTAAAAGACTTTACTACATTCCAAACAATAATCAAATAAACAAAGACTTGGGTTCGAGCCATCGACTAGATGGTCAAGTCAAAACAAGACCAAACAGAAACAGAGACCCATGAATATACAAAGGACAAAAAAGAGAAGGGAAAAACAAAAACAAAAAACAGAAAACTGTACATATTACATAAAGCTTTACACAGATTCTAGCTTTTTCGTGATGAGTTCTTACCAAAAGAGAAAGCTTTCAAATTCCATCAATGGAGTTTTGTTTCAGGCTGCCATTAAGCAGAGACATAAGCCCCCCGCCATGAACTCTCTCCTCAGGAATCATAAAGTCAAAGATGTTCCTCCCATTGTTGCCAATGTTATTGTTTGTTTCAGTTTCCGGTCTCTCAGTGTTTGAGAAGCTTAAGGATTTCATTGATGGAGGCACAAGAACCTGCATTGGTATCATCAGCTTCTGTCTTTTCTCAGAATGATGCAAGGGGCGATCAATGGAGTCCGTGCAATCAGAGACTGCGCTGACTCCAGATTGAGAATGATCAGTGGTAGTAGTAGTAGTAGTAGTTGCAGTTGTTGTGGTTTGGGAAGAAGTAGAGACAAGGCCGCGGAAAAGTCCCGGTCCAATCAAACCAATCTTGCTTCCAGCTTTCTCCTGAGACATGCTGTTATGCGCAGCACATAAACCACTCTTTCCTCTAGCGAATTTCTCGCATTTCCAATCTCCTCCCCACGAGCAGCGTTTCCCTCCACCATGAGCCTTGCAGAAATCAGTGCTACCTTGTGCACTCTTCTCACACCCAACAGACTTACACCGTTTCCCACCACCATGCTTCACACAACAGTCAGTCCGGCCACGAGCGCTCTTCGTACAGCCTGCCACAACACATCTCTTTCCGCCACCATGAGCTACGCAGAAACTCGTCCCACCGTGCACGCTTTTTGGACATATCCCGCCTCCATCAAACATACAACGTTTTCCTCCACCGTGCGCTTTACACAGCGGAGTACTACCTTCCGCTCCCTTTGTACATCCTGCAAATATACAGCGCTTCCCGCCACCATGAGCTTTGCAGTAGTTTGTACTTCCTTGAGCACCTTTTGTACAACCCGAAGACTGACAACGCCGCCCACCACCATGGGAAATGCAAAGTCCAGCTTGTCCCTCAGCACTTCGTGTACAGCCTTCAATCCTACACCTTTTACCACCACCGTGCTTGATGCAGAGCCCGGATTTCCCACGTGCTGCCTTGGCGCATCCCTCAGGGAACCCACACCGTCTTCCACCGCCATGAGATATGCAGAAATCGGTTTTTCCTTCAGCGCTCTTTGTACATCCCAAGTGTTGGCATCTCTTTCCTCCGCCATGGGCTTTGCAGAAAGTAGTTTTGCTCTCAGCACCTTTGTTGCAGCCTGCTTTTTGGCATCTCTGCCCACCTCCATGGCCAATGCAGAGCCCCGAAGCTCCTCTAGCTCCTTTCGCACATCCCATGAACTTGCACTTCTTCGGGTTGCTAGTCCTGTGTTGAGAGGATGTGGCAGATGCCGTCCTGTCAGAGAAAGCGCCTACAGAGAACTCTGACTCATGGCTCAGCTGTGAATTATAAGCATCAGTTCCAAAATTAGTATTACACTCTTGCATTCTCGAAGGTTTTCTAACATATTCCGTCCTTGGAGCGAAAAGAAGAGATGGCATGTAGCCACCTGATCGCTTTGCAGAGGTAGAACCCTCATCAGCTTGGGACACATTAATCTCTGTATATGTCAACAACGAACAATCAAGCCCGCTGAAAGTATCCATGGTCACTGCAGGAGGACCGAGTTGCAGAATTGAATGACCTCCTGACGAGAGTTCCTGAACAGTCCCAGAAGAAGCTGAGCCTTTGTTATTATTAACCCTGACATTGTAGTAATACGAAGGTGGTGTTGGTCCCAAACCGAGAACCAACCGGCAACCACCATCAGGACAATTAGAAACATCAGAACAAAGCTTGTGGTTGTGGTGAGAGCTCCCCATTAATCTCCCTGCACTGCTTCCAAGGCATTTCAAGCTGAGAGCAGTATCACCGAAATTGTCAAGCTTTGCAATACCGTTGGCACGAGAAAAGTGAACGACACTCTCGTTCAAATCCATACGAAGGAGACGGAAGGATGCAAGAGGAGGAAATATAATGCCCAAAACAACAATACTTAGAACACCTTGTAAGCTATAAACATAAAAGCAACTTGAGATATAAACATCTCCCACCACTGACAAATCCCCATGTGTCTGCCCTGTCCATCTTCAAGAATGGGTAAGAGCAAGAACTTTTCTGCAGAAGTTACAAAATCTCTGTCAGTAGAAAGCTAAGAAAGAAGAGCAATAAATACTCCGATGACATGAGACTAGTAATCAAAAGGCATTTGAGTCAATAATGTAATACAAATTGCAGTTTATGGAGTTAAGAGATTCAAAGTACAGACCAATAATTGACTACAACTGTGCTTGAAAAGGACCAAGTACCAACCAAAATAACTTATGGTTACAACATTTTGTGGCCTTGGGTAAAAGTGAAACGTGAGGGAACATTTTTCTTTGCTCAAATAAATTTGAAAATTAGAGATTTCCCAAAAAAGCAGATTGAAAGAAAGGATAAGATAAGATTGGTTTACAGAATAGTACACAGCAAAAAAACTTAATTATTTTTTTTCAAAACTACTTTTTTTTTTCGGTAAACAAAACTACTAACAAGCAAAATCTGAATTATGTGAGAGATCATTAGGCTTGATAACTTATAACATAACCTCGAAAGTCAACCTTGTTTGATAAGTGATAACAACAATGTCTCAGGATTTTCTATTATAGATGAAGATCCAAACACAATAACAAGATCTAAGGAAATAATTATTTTATTTTTTGAAAAAAAACACCATGGTATCAACAAGATTCTGATATATATATTTCACTAGTTTCTAACTTTGGGGAAGAAGATCTAATATTGATAACAAAGTATAAATTTGTGCAACAAAAACAAAAATCTAAGATAATCAATTCAATCATTACAGAAATCATGCTCCAAAAAATTTAACAGCTTGAAGGTGAAAGAACAAAACCCAATTTCAGAACAAACCCTAAAAAGAGCATGAGACAATTACAGAAACTAGCTGGAGAAATTCAAAAGCCGGAAAAAGTTAAAATTGAACCTGCAAATTATTTCAAAAAAAAAACATGCATTTTGATGCATCATTAATAACTCGATCGATCAGTAATTAAAGAAACAAAAATACTAAAGGAGAAATAAAAAACCTGATGGATCTGAGAGACAGAGAGAGATTCCGTAAGCAAAGAAAACAAAAATCCTTGGAAACTGAGAATCTCCTCGTCTCAAAATTTAGGGAAGACGAAGAAGAAACAAAAAGACTGAACACAGGTGTCGATATATTAGCGGGCTACAAAAGAGAGAAAGAGAAGAGATATTATTATGAGAGCGTGGACGCTTCAGGTCCTTCTCGTTTATAAACCGCGAGAGAGGTTAAATTGCCGAAAATGCCCTCTGCCTCTGTCCATGTTAACGGTTCTGATTGGATGAGACAATGCTCTATTTTGGGAAATCTATTAAATTGCTTTTCGATGAAAACGACGCCGTCTTTTAAGGGAAAAAGTCTTATTTGCCCCTTGTTTTTTGTTTATTTAAGTGGTAGTGATGTTGCGACAAGTCACTTCTGATACCGATTACCGTCTTAACCGGTCAAAACTGATTCCTTTCTAAATTTTTATGACGTCATCGTAATAATTTTATGAAAACTCGAGTCTTTTTTTTGTTTTGTTTTTTGGTTGTATTGATGATATCAGCTGATCGAGTCTTACAAACTTAATGATGTTTATATTTTTTTGTCATTTATTGTGTCGATTTTTTTATAAACGAGACAAAGGGAAAACAATATTTTTGTCATGCCAGGAATATGGAGTAAAATATAGAATTAGCTGGCATCACTAAACCTAGTATTATTCAAAATTTAAACAAGATTCCACTATCCAAATGCGAAGCACTTGTAGCTGTGGAATAAATCTTCTAAGAAATAAAAGATTTATGATTCTATCTTTTTATTTTATGTGTGTACTTACATCTTGATCTATATGTTAAAATGGTCGGTTTCTATCCAAACAAATGACATATTTTAACCAAACATTGATTGAGATTGGTATCCTTTATCTTATAAAGCACAAATCACCTGGTCAATAATATTTTGACACATGTTTTTTTTTTTTGATGTTTTAAAAAATTAATTAAAAAACAACTAAAGATAACAGTTTATTTTTTCTCCGATTAAAACGAAAAAAAAAACTAAAATAATGGAAAAAAAAAAGAAAAGATTTCATGGGTCTCAACTTCCCACCTTTCAAGCCACCATCTCCACCTCCTTCTCATACAATTATATGAATCGTTTAGGACTTGATTTAAATGAACAATGGAATCATTTTAACAATAATTTTCTTTACAAAATTATTTCAGTTTTGATTTCGGCAATTGAGGTCAAATCTTCTTTTTATTCCACATAAATACATACTATCAATTGAATTGTGGCTGTGGAGTTTGAACTCTGAAGTCGCGTCTATGAAGAGATCAATATTGTGTTCAGAAATTCGTTGGTAGCCATTGGTGGTGTATTAAGAACAGTTCATATGAAAGTTGTTCAGAAACTGAATAAGTGAAAAAATTAAGCATCAGTCTTTAATCTTCAGCGTACAAATTCGAATTCTTTTAATTTTGCTGCAGACAAATCGTTGTTACCATATCTTCTCATGATGAGCCTGTTTCTCAAACCGAAGCAGCTAGATTCAAATTGAAGGTCAAGACTCAAGAGGCTGCAAACACCATTTCATCTCCTTTGTCTTTCAGAAATGATGAAAAAGTCTGATTATCAGAAAAAATCGAAGCCGATTGAAGACGAAGAAAATGTGAGGAGAGAAGAAGAAATCTGTTCCATAAAGAAATCAAAGAAAAATGTGGAGAGATATGTTCTAGATTAAAGTCGTCGAAAGTGGAAGTCGAATGGAGGAGAGAGACTCTAACTACCAACAGCACTCAAGCCACGTGCTGTACATATGTTCGTTAAAAAGGTCATGCAAAACTTTTTACTATGCAAATGTTTTTTTTTTTAAACCAGAAGGTTTGCAAAGAAGTTTTGGATTTTGAATTACATAATCTATCATTAATTAATAGGATAAAAAAAAATAACATTTTAGTTTAAAAAACAAAAAAAATATATATATATAGTGAAAACAAGAATATAGCATGCTATGCACGGGATATAATACTAGTATATATATATATATATATATAGGAGAAAACAAGCACACAACACACAAAAAAGAAGAAATTAAATATTTATTAATTTGTATTACGCTTTTGTGTTCACAACGTTTAATGATGTCTGATTAGACATTAAAATCATTTTTTTTTTTCAAATACCAAAAAAACATCATCCGTTAAAGAGATGTACATATATGAATGCAAAATTTTCGTTTGAAATAACCGAATATGTAATTGCTTAATGGGAGGACCCATTTGCATAACCGGAGAGAGGGTCTATCCGTGGGCTGCATCTTCCCCAAGAGATTAGTCTGGGTCCTTCCATAGGCTTGGGATTTACCTCGGAATTATCAAAAAAAAAATTGGTTAATGGGAGGAAAATGTTAGATGTGCGCTGTGAGGAGAAGTGTGAACAATTGTAAGTATTTATTTATATTTTAGTACGGACCATGTTTTAATAGAATTGATATCAATTTTTGTCGTGGTGTGGTGAAAATTGTCGCAACGGACCACACCATATAAGAAGACTATTTAAACGTTGTGAAATTTGATTTTTATGTTGTTCCAAGAGGCGATTCCTATTACGTCAGCCAATGGGGTTCCTTGCAGAGTGGAAGAATCTATCATATTATTTTAATTATATCGAATTATATATTAGGAAAAAGTACAAAAACAAGAAATAAAATAAAAAGGAATCTTACTATTTTATTGTTGAGTCGACGATTCCGTCAGCTTCGGCCTCAACTCTCCACGCGAAACTGCTGACGTCGACAATATTTTATACTTCTTTTACTTTGTATTATTTTAAATTATAATATACAGTAAAATGTGTATGTGGAAACACGAAAGCCTTGTTGCAATATTTTTTAGATCGTGTTTAGGTTTTGACTTCTTGATGCATACAGAGTTCAGGGAGTTCGTTCGCATGCATACATTTCTATTTCACAAAGTAAAGTATAATTACTGTTGTAAAATCACTAAGCTCCTAGATGAATTTTAAAATTGAATTTATTGGGAAATAAACAACAACAGGCCCAAGTCCAACCTAAGCCCTTTTCCTCTCTGTTTCTTCTATTTGGAAGAAGAAAAAAATCATAGAGAAGAAGAGAATCCAAAACTCAACTCAAAACACACAATTTTTGCGAGTGTGGAGTATTCTCTCTGTAAAAAAATAGAAACCTAAATAATGAAGAGACTCAAATTCTCAAAAGTTGTATAATTGGTAGAATGCTAATATGGGCCAAAAGCTTGTCGGCTAATAACAAACTTTGTTTAAATATGGCTCTAATTGTAAGGAATCGATGTATAGAGTCAAGCTCATCTTTACAATTAGACTCCAATGCTTTTGCAGTTTTTTTTTTTTTTTTCTTCTTTAAACTTCCTCTAACCAAAGTCACCCATCAAGATCCCACAAGCCCTTTGTACCGAGCGTACGACATTATGATCACGAACAAGATTGCACAAAATGTCCCCGTGAGGATCACGACCTGCAACAACAAAACCAATTTAGGTTAATCGTGATTTTTTTTTTTTTTCTTTATCAAGCAAATCAAGATCTGGTTTCATACATATTTGAAGATGTATCCATGGTCATCGTTCCATGTATATGGAATGTTCATCCCAAAAATTCCCGCGACAAGCGAGTACATTGATAAGCAAACGGTTCCAGAACTTAACACAAGCTCCAACTGCAGGATTTTGAAGATGATCAAGACTAGAAGCTCAAGAAGATTTTTTAAAAACAAAAGCTTCGGCTTTCAATATTCACTCACCTGAATCAGCTGATTACGATGATTGTCTAGCTGCGAAACAAAATCAAAGATTATAGGTTTTAAATTAGGATATTATGAGGATTCAGCTTTCAAGAACAGATATAAAAAAGATTAGGAGGGTTTCGTTTTTGGTTACCTGGATGTTAATGTAATCCTCTGTGTCATCGATATACTCACGCAGCTGCATCAAAATCAAAAAGAGTGGGAAGAACAGCTTTTAAGAATCAAAAAGTCTGCGCCAAATAAAAGGGAAAAAAAAAACAAGAAGATAACCGTTGTTAATCTGTTCAAAGTGCTGTCGATTTGCATGAAGTATGCCTGTAAAGATATCGAACATCTGTTTTTTAGACTTTACATGTGAATCGAAGATAGGTAGATGAGATAAAACTTTTGTGCAGTAACAACCAACCTCGAGCAACATTTCAAGTTCTTCAACATCATTTTCATCCCCACGAACTGTGGCTAAACTCGCTCTACTTGCTCTTGAAATCTTAGAACCTATCGTTGGGGAAGTAGGATACCAATTTGGTTCACCAGAACTACTAATCGGTGAGGAAGCACTAGAAAGTTTCCTTGAAAGGTAAAGATCCGCCATATCATCGTCATCATCCAGCAACTGTTCGAGCTCATCTCTTACCTACAAAAGGCGATGAAGCTTCTTAATTCTTTTTTTCTGTTAAAGAGACAAAATCGCCTTTCTATGCATATACTCATTAAAAAAAGATGCATGCTCACCTTTTGAACCCGAGCTGTCAACCGAGTCATGGCACTCTTCAATTTCCGAACTCTATCCAAATTACGGCTACTAATCTGCAAGATGAATGTAAGAAAAATGCTGTTGAAATTGGATCACTGGTGATAATAAACGATGAGGTACTTACCTTTGAGGTAAGCTCATCCAAAGCAGGATAAGCAGCTGTTTCTAGTTCTGTTGTCCTTGCAGCTAAGAAGCTACAGATGGATTCTAAAGCAACTTCCAACGCCCGAAATTCGAATGGGGATTCTAAATTGCAACAAGCAGACGTTTCAGTATACCAAAAGGAATTTTTATGGATTTTGAATGTTTTAAGAAGCAAAAAGTCTGTGGGGATAGTACCATCTTCTTCACCAGTATCACCGTCATTTTGCGCACCTGAGCTCTCTTTTCCATCTCCTTGACCATTTCCATCTCCTTGACCATGGTGTGCTTCGTTTCCAACAGGTAAGCGTCTACGAAGCTCCTCCACAACCGGAATAACATATTCATCTGATGGATCCCGAAGCAAAACCTGTAATAAGTCAAGTCATTATTACAAGAAGATTTAAGGTTCGTCTTCATTGACAATCATCGAGCTGATACATGAAGAAACGTTATTTACGGAACGCTAAACCCTAATTCTCTAAACAATCCATAGTGCCAACTAGATAAAAACCTGGATGAGATTTGTGAATTTTTTAAACACTAGCCAAATTTTGTCAAGCTCAGTGATTGCTCAAGTTCCGAGATTGGGTACAAGAAAGAACCAAACTCCAACATAAACCTCTGGATATTCAGAAACATCTACCCAAACAAATTAAAATCGAACTTATCTATTGCAAAACCCTAGAAATCTAAGTGACTGTGAAAAGGAATTAAAGAGAAAACTAACCTCATCGGAAGTGATAATCGCTTTGATATGCTGCAACAGCCGACCACAGAAAAAGACAAAAAAAAAACTAATCACACTGTGAAACCAAAAAAAACCCAGAAACCACGAATGCCTGAAGAACAAATTAGATGAAAACAGAACAATCCCACCTCCAAATTCAGCACAATGGCTCTCTCTCGGCCAAGAATAGCGGATGGATAAGATAGATTCGGGTCGAGAATCCGGAGATCGCGCGCGTGGATCTGGACACGGTGCATGATAGCATACTTGTCGACATCGAGCACCTTACTCTGTCCCGTCGCGTCTATACTAGCCCAATTCCGCGACGATTGAGGCGTCTTCTTCTTCACCGTCACAACCCCTGAAGGATCCGCCGGAACCACGTACCCGTTATGCGCCATGTCTTCAAAAAAATTGTCACCGTCCACTTCCACGCCGTCTGAAAATCCAGCACCAGCATAAACAAAAAGCTCGCGAATTTTTCACCCAATTGAAAAAAAAGAAAGAGAATCCGACCTTTTTGTTCAAGTGTTCATGCGAATTCGACGGAGAAAACAATACTCTAGTGGATTCAGAAAAGCGAATTTCCGTCCTGTCTGCTCTTTTTTCATTAAAAGATTTCGCAAATATTTTCTTTCGAGCTTTTTAGGTTTGTTTCGTGTGTTTGCCGGAAAATTTTACAGTTTCAGAAAAAGAAAGGGAAACGTGACTATATATATATCTGTTCAGAGGTGAAACTATTTTCAAAATAAACCGGAGATAACCGAAATTAACCGGTGATGATATTCCTGATTTCCGCTATGTCTATGCACCTCAGGTTGAATCACCTGACTGTACCTGTACCCAACCCAAATATCAGGATCTTTTGGGTTAAAATAATATAAGTAAATATGGACTCAATAAATGGTAAGATATCGATCTAAATTATTCGAAATTATCTTAAACTAAACAAATATATTCGAAATTACCTTCAATTAACAGAACATCCAAACTACCTAAAACCAAATCTGTCAGAGTTTAAATAGTGATCTAAAACACTACTATACTCGTTTTTTTATTTGTTAAGTACTAGGTTTTAACCCGTGGTACACCGCGGGACAATGTTCAATTAAAAAAATTATATATATAAGTTGTGAATAATTTGTTTTCTATTTATATAGATTTTTATGTATTTTGCATGTAAGATAGTGTAAAGATAATTTGTTGTTTTTAGTCTATTTGATGTTGTATATATGAAGTAAATTTTTTAATCCGCGGTACAGCGGAGATCAATGTTTTTTTAAAGAAAATTTATATATATATTTTTTTGAATAATATATTGATTTTTTGTTTTGTTTTTTAAAAATAATAATGTAGAGATATTTAAAAATTTATTGTATTATTGTTTATTTGTTGAGTATACAAACTAAATGTTTTTATGTTAAATTTGAATATTTAAAATTAATTAATAGTTATAAAAATGATTAATGATAATATGATCTGTTTAATAGTAACCCGACCTGACCCGTTTAATAGTAACCTGATCCGATTAATTAACACATAGATGTAGAGATTACGGTGAGTGATTAATGACAACTCGATCCGATTAATTAACACGACGATCTCAACGATAATTTGATCTAATTTATTT